>JAQIXO010000896.1:0-14875 GCA_034700305.1 Protaphorura armata
CACCACATATTGAGTAGTACGTATAAAAAATTTCAAATTTTTATCTCGAGGAATAAAAAAATTACACCTACTTTACTTAACGTGACTAAAAGTGGGCTACTTTCTTTTGTCCCACCCTGTATCCTTTTCTACAGTGCAGTATTCCTGGTTTACCGTTGTCCACAATTCTCCAATAGATTTTTCTTGAATCATAAATTCTACACCATACTCACAGTCAGAAACTGAGGGTTGGACGGTTTTACTTTCAAACAGCTGGTAAATGCTGTAAAAAAATTTATGATGATAAGTAAGAGTATGGAAAATTTTTACACCGTCAGAACATCCCTGGAGGCTCGATGCTGACACACTGCTTGAAATGTTTGCATACATTGATGAACTGGACGAGAATTTGATGATGAAGACGTGACGCGATGATAACTTATGAATATGCAAAATTATTCCTTAATTTACGCACTCAACTGAAATTAGTCAGTCTAGATAATCTTCCCCTTCAATTTCTGCGTGAATAACTTACGGTTTGGACAATTTGTCTGTGTACACTGCACTAGGATTCGGGAGTCTGAAATTACGAACACGGTCGACTCACATTCAGTCACAAGTGAAGAGTAAACATAGTGGAGTAATGGAATAAATTTTCTTGTAACTGACCTTTACAAAATCACACTGGAGCGGATGCGGAGGAACTCTACCTTGGAATCCTGAACTATGTTTTAATTAATTTCCATGTTGTAACTCAACAAGATTTATGCGACATTCTTAGTACGAGTACAGTACAAGTTGCCCTTTAAATTTAATTTAAGCAACGTAAATTTTCCCGTCAGTCTTAAAATGTCTTAATAATCCCATCAGTCATAATATTCGGAAAGCGATTTTTGAACATTTACACAGTAACAAAGTACTCAGGATGAAATGTTATCATTTGTAAGTTAAAGAATGCACTAACTTATACAAATGTGCCGGGAGGAATTTATTTGAAATGATTTAAAAATACATAGATATCAGGAGATATTATATTATGTGTCCCTACATCTCCAGCTGCTCAAAAATCAACTGCAAACTCAGCTGACTGAACTACGTGTATTCTAGTACCTGACTTGACTGGTATTTTCAAAAATTTTAAATTAGTATTATTTTATACAGCAAAAATTTTGTTTCATGATGCTGCAAGCACTGTGAGGGAAAATCAACGGTAAAAATAATCATCGGAATAGGGAAACAATATTTTGCGGCCATAAGAATTATAACATCTTTACAACTACCTCACCTATTAAAATTTTATAAAAGAGAAAATTAATTACAATTTTTACACAAGGTGCTGGACAGATGATCCGTTGAAGGATCTGAGGTTGACTTTTTTCAAATTTTTCCTGCTGAAGTTTTACGGAAATGTCTGACTCTCAAAAATTACGAATATTTACAAAGTCTAAATTATATCCAAAATTAAAGTCTGTTAATTTGTGCCCTTATTTTTGCGTATTTTTAATTTTCTGTTGCTTTTTAAAAGTTTGTAAGAAAAATTGTACAATAGAAATATCAAGATATATTATGTGCATTGTGTTTATTTTCTAAGTTCAAATAATGCACACTAAACATAATATTCGTCATCTAACTTCAGTTTTGTGTCTGGAAAATAAGGCAACCATTGTAAATGTGTACAGTTATCCCTTCTGGCACGACCGAATCATGTGTATGTGTCAAAATTTAACCAGCGCCTGTACTCACAATACAAATACAAATGACCATCAGTCCTGTTCCAAATTCTTTACTAGGTACACAATTTGCTGTGTAACACATAATATTATGTACTATTAATGTTATTGGTAATAATAATATAGGAACTGCATGAATTTGAACAATGTTATTGCAATAAAAGTGCAGTCCACGGTACACACTGTTCAAACGCATCAAATTACGGTAATCACTATAGAAAACTTACTCAGGAAGATCATAACCTCTTTCTTTCCATTACATGCACTGCTTCACACCCACAACCCATTGCCCAAATCTCATACACAAACACAACAATGAATGGGGTCCAAAATAAAACTACTCTTATTATTATCTCTCATCCGTGAATTGATGTGTGCTATACATAGGACTTACAACTTAATAAGGTACAATGATAATCCTTTCCCTTACAAAGTATACAGGGTGGATCAACAAAAATATTATTTGCCCCAAAATTTGCATATTCAAGAAATACGTGTATTAATTGGCATTTGCAGTAACGTGGTCGCTGATTTCCCGAAGAGGCAATTAGGATGATTTCATTTGGTCAATTTTTTTGGACAACCTTGTGTGTCACACGAATCGAAAGGTAACATTTCAAGTCTTCTATTGTGGGATACAGAGTTGTACAATAATATTAAAAATTAGGGTTCCACAGAAAAATGTGAGTATGAGATGTAATTACTTGATTAAGGTGAACTCATGAAATATAAATGCGTGATGTACACCAGTTTAGTCTGGGCGTTTGCGTAAGTAAGCCATATTTATTGTTAGTCTGGGCAGATCACGTGAACAGCTTTATATTTATTTACTTCTCCTCTCTATTCACAATGTAAAGTGATTAGATTTGTGCGTAGAGATTTTTAGAAAAATAGTTGAATTATTTTGTGCGCGTAAGTTTTTCTCTTGTCTTGGTGCCAGAGGTGCGTGCATTTTCATTAAACTTTACTAGAATGTTGTTTGTGTAATGGAGTGTGAGGGAATCAGTGTACATGCCAATGTGTATGTGAGTTTCTGAGTACACATGTAATCACAGCAAATAAATGAAAATGAAGAAAGAAGGAAATAAGACATTGGAAGCGAAAATGGATATTTATGTGGATGATGACACTCTCGGACACGAAGACCATGGACATGAACCTGGCCATATTTTTAATATTCCTAAAATCACTATCCCGGAGACAATTGAAGTTGAAGTTGGAGATCATAAGATTGGTCATGGACTTCACAGCGGTTACGGACATAAACACCCGAAAGATTCTCATCCTGCGGGTTTTTTATTTGAACTCATTTCTGATCTTCCTGATGTCGCAGATGGGATTTGGTATTCGAACTCCCAAATAAGTTCCGGTGTCTTGGCTCTGTTTAGCTTAGCCACGTTAGGATTCATCATATTCAAAGTGAGTCACAAATTCAGTATTTTTGAAATTATTTAGAAAATCTTACTATGTCAGAGCGTGCGCGTGTAGTCTATTAACCATAAATGTATAATTTACAGCCAGATGCACAATCTGAAGTTTACTATATTTTTCTTTTCACAAATCTAATATAGTTAATGGAGTCTTACCTTCGAATCGAAGCAATGTTAATTATATGCACGAAATACATTTTAATGGGATCATTCATAATTGTTCATTCAGATAACTGACATTTGTAAAGTGTTTTATTTGATATTTTACAAATACTTTATTTTCTACCTTGAAACCTGTTGGCCATTTTGCTATTTTTGGTTAACCCTGTCGTGGCGCCACGCAATTAACCCGGTTGCTTCAACCAGGTGGACTTAGCCAAATATAATATTAAGTATTACGTGGAATGTTCAAAGTAATAAATGTACAATAGGATCAATCTGGTTTTATATGTAAATAGCCAAACCAAATAAGAAAAGAGAATCGGCCAGAAAGTTCCAGGATTTTGTATTTCTAATAGGAACGCCCTACGTTATTTTCAGTTCTTTTACAGATACAAAATTATCTATCTTCCAGATAAGTGGGATTCTGATAACCGCAAAACTTTATATTTGAACAAAAAATTAAGTGGCACAATCATTCTTTCATGAGCACCCGCAACAGACGTCAATGTCATACCAAACATTGAAAATTCATTGACACGTGACACGTTGAATTTTCGGGATAACGTTTCCTGAAAAGTCCCAGATATTTTGCAAGACAAACTGTTAAAATTAATAAAATAAGGCTTGTTAAACATATTCAGGGTGTTCTCTACAGTAAGTTCTGAATTTATTCAACCTGTATTGGCATTTTTGATTTACTTTTTATAATGTGCAAAAGTGCACCAGTTTCTCTAATTTAGTTTAGTTAAAAATGGAAATGCTGGAAGTATTTGGATCTGTTGAGATTTGGGGTGAAAGTCTAGGTCTGGTGGCATTGCAAGTTATATGTCAGAATGATCAGTGGCAACTTTGAAATAATTAAGATTCACAGAAATTAAAAGTCACCATACAAAGTGTTTTGTTTACTTCCAATTATACTTAACGTGTGCTTGTCCTTAAACCTTACATGTAGCGTGACCAGAACTCATAAGATAGGTCGTTAATGTCACTTCACTCATTATAACCTGTCACGCGGTGAATCACAAGGAAGTCTGAGAAAGTCAAACATTGAGAATACTGAGAATTAGTTAAATTAAACTGGCACAAGCTACACGGTTTGTCACACAATAAGTTTCACTAGATCTTTTTCAAACTCACCGAGTTCAAAACAATAACAGATGCTAATGAACCAACCACACTTTGTACTTTGTGCACGTATACAGTCAGGAATATGGATCAATTTTATCACGTGCCCTAAAATTGAAAATTAATTGCAATTTCTTTTCATTTTTTCTGATCCAATGACCTAATATCTAAAAAGGTAAAATAAATTGGATTCCTTGGAGTCAATTTCTGCTATAACAGGTGAAAATAATTTGAACTTGTTATTTCAGTTATTGATATTCCATAAAAATAAAATGAGAAAACGGAAACGGAAACCGAAGCGAAAACCCCATGGAGGAGGATTCGGAGGACCACATGCACACTTTCATCATCAAGCCCACATCTCAGCAACACCAGTGGTCCACAATTACATCTCCTTCGATCCTCATCAGAGTAATATAGGATACAGCAGTTCGTCGAGTAAAGTCAAACCGCCACATCGGAAAAGAAGACGAAGAAAAAATAGACGCAAGCATCATCATGACCAGTACGATTATGGTCAAGGGTCTGGTTGGGATAGAAATGGATTGGATCAGGAGCAAAGTGAACTGAGTGGACATGATATCCAACAATTAGTAAATTATTTGAAAGAACAGCAACACGCTCAAGAGAACGATGACGAAGATGACTATTATTATTAGACTGACTCAATCGTATTTATTTTATATACTTTTATGCAGACTGTCTTATCTTTAACTTATTTCAAAATTAAAATAATTATCTACCGTGAATTTGGTAAATATTTCCAAATGTCTGTAGTTGTAACAATAATTTCCAATTTGCATTGAAAGTTTGAATATTTTGTAACGGTATCACTTGACTTGATTTACCTAAAATACACCAAATCCAGTACGGAACCCAATGCCAAAACCACTACCATATCCACCTCCGAATCTGTTGTATCCGCCTCCCCAGCTATTGAAGCCAGTACGGAATCCATATCCGAATCCACCACCAAAGAATCGACCTTCACGAGCTGGTGTGTCTTCCATTTCTAATTCGGACTCCGTAATAGGATTTGCCATTGTTAAAGCCATAACCGCGAATAGAACAAGGAAAAATGCAATCTACGACACAAAATATTATTTTTAAAAATTAACCGAAAATCGAGACACAAATTTTAGAGGCCATTGAAAATTCTGGGCAGGATTTGTAAAATTTTGTCAGTAAACATTGTGCAATTATAGCGAGCACAAATGCGATCACCCAATTTACTTACTTTGTATGCCATTGCAGGTCTGTATTGTTGAGTCCTCAAAGTTTCTACTGAACGTTTGAATTGAATTGATTTTAAGAGTGACCAACCGAAACTACTCCTTTTATAGTGGAAATTTAGAAAGAAAATGTAATAAGTAGACTGAAGATATCTTTGTAACATTACTAATTTTAATTCATGCCCGTACCATCATTACGAAAAGTAAAATTACGAATCAAACGAGGAAAGATGAATGTAATGAGGTGAATTTGATAATTGAATATGAATGACGAGTGAGAAGGATGCGGGTTGCTTGAAGCATGAAGGTCCGGTCTCTGTAATCGTAGGCTACAAATCAGCCATGATATTAGAGCAATTAAGGTTTAAAATATTCCATTACAAATATTTCCAAAGTGGATACAACACATTTTAACCGACTGTCTAAATCAATTTATTTTTCAGTCAGGTATGGTAGAACATTGGAACATAACAACGCGTGCAATCAGAAGTTAGTTTTTGTCCATACTTTAGTGCCACATATTTTCGATTAAGTTGTTCCAGAAAGGACAAAGGAGCACAAAACGAAAAGATAATAATCCTTCGAGTCGAGTTCAAATGAATCAGATTTTATCAGTTACGTAAACATGACATTTTCTACACTCTTTCATTTGAACAATTGTCTTGCCGACGCAATTGTATCTGAACACAAGAATCCGTCAACAATTTAATCAATCCAAATTTCATTTCGTCATGAAGTAATTCAGTTAGGTTGAGATACATTTTAGGTGTCGGATATAACTTACGTTAAGTTTTTTTGTACCATTTTGTATTAGTTTACATAGGTAATTTATATTTACCTCGGTACAGTAATTAGATTACTCCTGTAGACATTTGCCAACGATTAGCGTTGCGTACCATCAGCTGATATCTGCATAGCTGTACATTTTACTATCGTCAAAATCACATTCCCTCGGAATATTTTTCCTCAAGTCTTTGCTAGTAAGAAATCGGGCATCAAAATGTTCACTTTTTCTCAGAAGAATCAAGATCATGGTGAGAGTGTTTACAATTTGGTTGGGCAGTCGGAGAGAGAAAAACGACGGCAGTTGTATCCTGGGTACATTTATTTCCCAAATTATTTCCAAAATTATTTACAAAATTATTTTTTGAAAAATTTGTTCAAATTCTGTATTTCTTTAAACATTTTTAGGACATATGTCTCCCGGTATGCTTGTAAAGTTCGGAAGGAGGCTTGTTGCAGAAAAAGTGGAGCATACAAGACGATGGGAACTCCAAGTGTGTTCTTAAATCAACCGCATAGATTTCTCAGGAAATTCACTGGAGGTGATCCTTGCTTTTGGAAAAATCCTGGTAAATTCTACTGACTATGGAAGATCATGATTTTATTTACGCGTACGCTGTGGCTATTTTAATTTTGACGATTCACAATACTAATTTTTCAGACTCAACAGCACCAGCCCCTCCCAAATTAAAGTCTTGTCTTGTCAACAATAGTAGTATCTGCAGTTGTTGTTGTAAACCTAAGGAGTCTGACGATTCAACACCTAAAGCAAAACCATCCCAATCCGAACGATGTCACAATATCAATAATCGGGATTCCAGCTACGACTTGATCACAAACATGAGAGGTTCACATTCCCAGCCGTTATTGGCCAAAGCCAAAAGTGTGTCTTGTCAAACGGAAGACCCTGCCACTATGAGAAATTCCAATCGCAAAGATCTAGGAGGAAACGGTGATGGTGGTGACGGCTGTGAAATTGAGGAAGACGATTGTGCCAAGTATGGAGAGGAGTTAAGGTGCATTATTGTTTTTCTAATTTAATTAATTTGTCCTAGACGAAATATGAAGGTGCAATAATTATTCGACCTCCGAATAATAATAGTTTGCAAATTAATTAACGAGACTCTATTAAGGTGCACTTGTCCAAAAGATGACGTTCCACAAAGAGTCCCACTCAGTTACAACGGGAACCTTGTTTATATTGAGAGAGGACAGAAGGACTTCATTCGTGATAATGCATTGGCTGCGATGAGGACTCCACCAAAAGTCCCAGAGCGTAGAATTGTGGATGGTTATAAAGGTCACAGGAATGAATGGGTTCCAAGGAAACTTCTGGGAAAGGTCAGTATTGTAGTATTGTGTTGAAATGACTTTCAAGAACTTGACCAAGACATTTTTGTCGTCGTCCGTTTACTTTTTTCCACAATACTCCATATAAAGAAGAGAGTTTCATTCAGTTTTCTCCGTCATTCTCCTATGATTTTGAGAGACTTTATAAAATGATGAAAATTTTAGACTGGATTTGGACAAGTCCCTCAATACCTTGGTCGTGTAAAGCAAGAACTCTACGAGAGAGATTTAGAGGTAAAGGCAGACATTGAGAAGGCGTCAAGGAATAAATGCAGAGCCCTCACCGATGAAGAGAGAAGGATGATTTTAAAGGTAACACATGCATTATGAAAATTACTTTTTATCGTAAGTACGTACGTCTCACAAATTGTAGATTTTCTAAGAACTGCCTCGAGTAATATAGGATGTAAACTCGGATGTCAATTAATGTGTGTACTCTAAATATAAATTTTATCTTACGCTAACCGTACAATTTTATTTAGATGTGTAACAAATTCTGGTCTTGGTTTCTAGGGGTTGGAAATGCATTGGAAGGAAATCTTTTCCGAATACCAGACGCTTCCACTGTATTCACTGTCTCCTAAACTAGAGAAAAAGAAAGTGGAGCTTGAGTCGAATTTGAAACGGGTGGAAAAGGACTTACAACTGTTCAATCGGAATGGTCCTTTATTCGTAGCAGATGTAATTCAGTCTCACTACTTATAACAATTTATGGAAAGGGCACCCATTCTGTATTTTATATAAACTAATGAAAATATATTTTGTGGTAAAGTTTATTAAAATATAATAAAGAATTTTTAGAAAGAAATGTGGGCTAGAACAGAAAGGGGGACTGTGAGTGGTAAATACTAGCAATTTTCTTATTGTTTTTTAAAGCGAAAACTGTCCAATTTATATTTATAGTATGCATTTGAAAAAAAAACGTAATTTTGTTTACAAACATTGCAATAAAAATGAGTCTAAACCGGCGCTAATTGAGAACGGCATAGAATATAATTATTAAAAAAGCAATCCTTATGAGCAAAAAAAGTACTGGGGAAAGTTTCCGGAACGGAAAACTCTTTTGTTTTTAGTCCCTTATCTTTTTCTCGGGTTATAATAGGAGAGGGTGAAGGTTAGTTTAATGTGAATTGCGTGACCTTTCATGAATTCCAGAGATGAGAGGAGTTGTTGTATGGTGTTGTGTCGTTGTTTGTAATTTTAGTAATTTGTGTGTGTTTATGTTCTGTACACGTACTGGATGTAGTTTAGTTCTTACACAGGGGTTGTTGTAGTAAAATGAGTTATACATATTTAGGAATTAATCGTCTAGATCTTTAAATTAGGATAAGGAGTAATGCAAAAATGCATGTAAATTTTTACTGCATCATCTGTGAAAATGATTTCCCCATTTCAAATTACCAAAGTGTTTTATGTGTTACTTTCTTCTTCAATACCGGTGATACACGACCCCACTGGGCATGAAATTTAAGTACATGATTACAATTAAAATTACACGAATTCGTCTCATAATAAATATTTTTACATTTTCATTGGCCAAGTATAACTGTGTTTTCTGTACAGGTTGGGTTGCTTTCTATTCAATATACACACATGTAGGATTATGGGAACTTTGCAAGGAAAGTTTTCTTAAAAATGTTGTCAGTTTTGGAAAATCGAAACCTCCATGTAGCGAAATAACTGGCTGCTTGGAAATTTATGTCTTGACAGACTAATTAAACCACATTACATCAAGTACTGACGAAATCCTAAAGTATATGTTCGCTTCGGTGGGTAATCGACCAATCGGCGGCTGCCGAGAAATAAGGGAACGTCCGATCGCGAAAATTTTTGGCAATTTGGAAACCTCATATGTAGGAGCGTCTCCTGAGTCGACAAAAAGGGGAAACACTCGCACTCGGACGGGCGGGATTCGAACTCACGACCTCTGATTCGTAAGCAGAGTCTTTGACTTTTATGCCATAGGGCCATAGTGGAAAATTTTTCAGATTTTGAAATTTCCGGTTTGCCGGAATTGTTCCAAATCGTAGTCTATGGTTACCAATGATACACGATGACAGGAAAGCGATACAGGGCGTACCAAAAGTAATTTATTTGGGATTTCGCTGAAAGTGGTGTGAAAATTCAAAATAAATTCTGAAAATTCGAAATAAACTCTGAAAATTCGAAATTTTGATTAATTGATTGATTTGACGAAAAAAAAAATTGGGAAAAAATTAGCATGTGAGAGATGGGAGAAAAGTTTGTTTGAAATTTTGATAAAAATTCATGGGGTTCGGGATTGTTGACAAAACAAAATGTATGGTCCGTGGTTACTGGTTGTGTGTGCTTGACTACGTTACACTTACCTGTACTGAGCAGTGCCGGGATTAAATGATTAAAAGACACTTTTTCAAAAGTAACACACGTTTTGAAAGAATTGTGTCAAAATAGAAGTGGAGGGGAGGGAGAATCATTGAGCGCGAGTGTGATGAGAATTGGCGGGGAATGGTTGTCTATGGTACAATGGCAGGAGATCGGTACAGGGCGTACCAAAAGTAATTTATTTGGGATTTCGCTGGAAGTGGTGTGAAAATTCGAAATAAATTCTGAAAATTCAATTTTTGCTAGATACCCCCATACGTAGTATGGGCTTTGGGCTAGTTAAACATAAACTAAAGTGTTTTAAATATACTAAGCTTTTCTACAAAAGAGTCGTACGACTTATTAGTGACGAGCCCTGGAACTAACGAACTTCAAGATATAAGCGCGCTATGTGCATGTGATTGACCAATTATGACCTAAACTGAAATGCGTGTACGCGATGACTTGTGCAACTAATCGTAGTTTTTTTAACATTATCCAATATTCGCATCAACTCACGCTCAACAATTATTAATTCTTAAAATACGTCATTTTACAGTTAAAAAGTGGAGAATGTCCTTTGCGTGTCATGGAAAAAGGATATTAAAGAACAAAGGTGGACCCTAATTTTATCTGTCCGAGATTATTTAGACAGAGATGTTAAAAACTGACAAGGGACTGCCATCACACGTAAACTCGAATTCGGGTTATGAATGTGTTGTAATAAGAATATCTCATAATAAATAATAATAAATAGCCAAAATAGTAATTATGAATTTATTTTGTACACATCCGGAAGGGGGACCCAAAAAGAACTCTCTTGGTGTAAAGTTCAGGCGTATCTCTATGAAAGAGTGGAAGAAATTCGCTTGTCAAAGATACCGCCTTTAGAGCGAGAACGGAGTCATGACTCCGTTCCCATTAAGAAATCTTCGTCGAAAGAGATGTGACCTAAAAACTTAATTTTTCATCACTGCGTTCCTTACTATTAAGCGATTAAAGCTGACAACACTGACAAGTGGACAGTAGAATCCTTTTCACAAATTACATTTTCCTGCCCGCACAAAATAATCAGAAGTTCCCTTAATGATTATCCTTCGTTCGTTCTTAATTAATACTTTATGACGATAGGTGATCAGGTAAAATTGTATTTTTCCAAAGGCAATTATCTAAAACTAATTTAACAAATTAGAGTCCACAATTTATTATCTCCCTCTTGAAAGTATAAATTTACATGTAATTCCTGGAATAAGCACTCTCATTTGTACTAACACGTATGCACATCTAGTTTGTCTTTATCCAAGAAAAGTTAAACTTTTGAAGGGGTTCATAAATAATTATATCAAAATGAAAGAAAGAAATTATCTTTTGTAAGTACACGCATGGAAATTTATATTTTTTTATCATGGTTTTACCTAAGGTGACTAATTTTTCTGACTGTTATTTTCAGGCATTAATGGTCATCGCACTATTTACCATCTCCAGCATTACAAATCTAACTCCTACTTATCCTGTTGGGAAATCTGTGTCTGGTTCAATGGATTATGAAAACCCAGAGATTACAAATATAATTTGAGGAGTTTTATTGGATTCTAATGAGAATATGGTTCAATGGATTTGTGTCCGTAATTAAAATATTATGTCCAAAACCAAACTCGTATTATTTTTTTTTGCAGAATTCCTCGTAGTCCGCAGGCATGGGGATCGGCCGGGTCGACTGAACGACCTGGACGGATCGGATGGGATGAGTATTTATATACGGCCACGCAACACTATGTGAAATGCTGAATTGGCCGAATAAAAATTTCCTCAATCAAAATTTTTCCTTTGGCCCTATATCAGCCATGTTAAAGAATTCTGTTTTGCATTTTCTAATTTTTTTGACGAGAAGTGTTCAATTTTTTGGTATGATTAAATTTTTCATCATCCTTCTAGGCGATGTGCTTCAATTTGGCGAAAACCGGGAATGAATTAGTCAATCGGTTGGACAGTTATTAAATTTCAAATAGGGTGTGATGTTTCGTGGACACCCTATTTTAATATAATATAATATTCAAAAGACGCTTAATTGTTTGGTTATTATTTTCTGTTGCTATACGGTTTCGTACGTCTGGCAATGTAAATTTTCGTAACTACGCAAAAACGTATGCGTCTTTTTGTAAACACCGTGTACTAGACTTTGTACTAATGAGATGTTCGGTAGTAGTGAATGAAATCAAAACTTGACGGGTCTTGCATGCATGCTTTTATGACAAGAGTAATGTAACTCCTTGATTTTTAACTAATGATTTCTGATTTGTGTTTCCGAATTCAGCACTGACTTCTCAGCGGGTATCTGAGTACGTTATATACCCATTAAACTCTGTAATAATTTTATACTCTGTGGCTTTGAATTTTGCTAACCGAATGAAATGTAAATGGCAATTAAATAAACCTTTTATTATGCATATTACATCTTGTGTGCACCCATACACCTCTGCATGAATCAGAGAATTGAAACCATTCCAGCTTTGAATAAATTCTCCATTGTTTCGAAATATTTTCATATGGCTACCACGAATATTTTGATTCCAATGATATGAAGTAATTGATAAGCAAGACTTTACATTTTCTCCAAGTTATATTTATTTATTGGTTACATTCAACATATTTAACTCCATAGTACACTTCCTAGTATGCGACCCTGTTTTCAACATTTCACGACACAAGAACAATGTTAATTCTTTGAGGAGATTTTTATTCTAAACAACTGATTACAAGAATTGTGGGATATCGGAAGTTGTGCACTTCCGGTTTAGCAAGGACTGCGATGTGTGTTTCATTTATAATTTAGCATTGAATTCCTCACCACGATGTGCAATTTATGTTTTACAAGTGAAGGCAAAAACGATGGCACTAAAACATCGTATAATTAACACACAACTAAAGTTATACTTGAATTACAATTAGTGTAGCAAAATATAAGATCACATTTGCAGTTAAACGTTAATACAAATATTGAAAGCATCACAGGTGTGCAGCGTATTCTTAACGCTTGAGTGCATTAGCAAAAATTTAATTCACAGATAGAGTTCAATCTTCAATGGGCCCAAACTGTATAATTTTGAAACGGGATTCTCAAGAACATATACAAATCCCTGTGCTAATGTTGTTAACGTAGTCTGGAATTGACTTTCTGAAATCTGTTCTCCGTCAATGAATCTGAATTCGGAATTCGTTCTTGGATAGACGACGGGGTATTTTTATAATTGAAATATATATTTAGCAGCAGTTTCCGTGTGGCAATGGGAAGCGTCACCCAATACTGATAAAATCTTCTAAACTTCAGCCGGACCTTGGTCAGGTTTCTTTGCTTTCTCCTCAATATCATTTTCTTCAACGGCTGATGGTTCCGGTTCAAGATTTGTCGTGCAAAATGCACATTTGGTTGCACTCTTGTCAATCTGACTGCAACACTTGGGACAATTCCTTTTGGTGGACTCTTCTTTTTTCTTGAATTTCTCCATGAGCCATGTGGACGGAAAAACAACGGCGTAGTAAATAACGACTGCAGTTATGACGAAGGTCACGAGAGCATCAATTACAGCTCCATACTTGAATTCACTCCCATTGATTGTAAAATATAAAGTTTTGAATGATGGTTGTCCACCAAATATTCCGAGGAGTGGTGTAATTAGTCCACTCGTAAATGCTGACACCAAATTTCCAAATGCGGCTCCAATCACAACAGCCACAGCCAAATGGATCAAATTCCCACGGAGAAGAAAATCTTTGAATCCTCCCATTTTTGTTATTAAAAAATTGAACTGACTGTCTTGAACAAAAATTCTACTATTTTTCACACTAATCTTTGCTTAATGCACAAAAATATTTGTTTAGTTCACATGTGGCCCCATGTGTTTATGATAAGGAAGAGGGTTCTTGTGTGTGTGTTTAGATTACGGATATTTTTGGCTGGGAAGGTGTGGTGCCAGGCGCTGTGCAAACTTTTCCATTTCCATTCCCACTGGAATGCAACTGTAACGGAGGGCAAAGAAAATCGATATCCAGACGGGATCAATAAAGAATAGCCTGTAAATGTTCTACACATGAACAAATGGGTGAACATTAAAGTCATCAAGTCACGCTATAGCAAAAGACCATTAAGAACAATAATAAATGATATTTTATTTGATATTAACAACTCACAAATTGTTATTGTACTCATTTATTCTATAATTCATAAAAAACTCGCTCACCCCAAGGTAATCACGTATTTTTAGTACGCGAGTTTGTCCTAGGCAAAGGAACCATAGTAATTGCATGAGCGCATTCCAACTCGTATCGTATTATAAGAGCACTAAATTAAATTATGGTTGAATAATTCACATTCCTCATGGAGAGAAGTTTAAATCATTGGACTGTGTATATACGATAAAAAATCACCAGTACAGAAAGCAGGCAAATACAGCGTTAAGCACTTTTCATTAGTGGAATGGGCTGGACTGACTTTACTCTGTATTTTAAGATTTGGATTCAAACTATTCTTTGGATCTAGTCTGAATGGAGCATAAAAGTCAACGTACATATTTCAATACGAACTCTCTATTCCAATCATATAATTAAATGAATGCACAGATGAGTACACTGTTAACCAAGGATTTTCCATACGTGTTAATTGTGGCTAACAGGATAGCCGTACAGGAGTAAACAAACAAACAAACAAAGAAAATTCTGCCTGGGCAGAGCTAATGCTAAAACT
>JAQIXO010000897.1:0-14867 GCA_034700305.1 Protaphorura armata
GTTATATGTTAGTTCGATCGGTTTGTTCAAAATCTACTTTTTTGAAACTAATTTACATGTATGAAAGAAATATGAGGGTAATGTTTTAGAATAGGGTGTTGGTGGCGGCCAAGTCACAAAATGTTCCACAAATCTCCTCTGCGCTTGCGCTTGTTTGCTGGCTCTGTTCTGGGCCGCGAGAGGCCCCCCTTTTACCCCACTCGCACTGAGAATCCCATCTCACACACGCAACGGCCTATGTTCATCGAACTTCTCGCTACTCAATTGTAGCACAATATGAAGGGCCTAATGATCAGAGTGGAATCATGAGAGGAATGAATTGGATTATTGAATTTATGGATGCATGGAAACATTTAGACAATGGTGAAACGTATCAACATTTTCCGGACAACGCCTTATTAAAAAATCATGAATATTTGCCACGATTCTGTGGTTCTAACTTGGAACGATTGAAACAAGTCAAAGATCGATACGATCCAAATAATTATTTTGTGGATCCTATGTCTATTCCTGTAAATGATGAGGAGTATAATCAAAGTTACTCTGATGAGAAGTAAAATTATGTAAGCATAATTTTTAGTATAAATAATCTGGAAATCTAAGAAATCTATGAAAAGTACTTGGAATTTAATAACTCAAAAAAATTACTGTTTTATTTTATGTTATGGGCATTGCTATTATTATACATACGGGCCAAACGATAATATCATTTTTTGCTAGCAATTGCAATGAAAACGGCAAGTACAACAATGATTGCTCCGATAGCACTGTAAACAAAAAATATTTTTAAAATTAATTGGCCAACAATGCAAAAAATTCAATTAAATGATGATTATATTATGAATTACTTGAGGGAATCAGGAGTGACTTTCAATATTGTAATCTCAAGTACAAATGCAAAAAACACTTCAGAAGTTCTCACGAGAGATATAAATCCAGCGTTGTCATATTTAAGAGCAAGAACTGTCATGATTTGTGTTAGAGCCGTGCATAATCCTATTGTTAGAAACTACATTGTGTCTTCCAAGGTTGCAGGCCACTCAAAGCCATGTGTGACTGCACAAGCGATCCCGCTAGTCAAACTCCCAATAATACCCATTGAGAGAGGAGGAATGGAAAAATGAAGTTTTCTTGAATGCCTCATGCAAATAATTCCAAGTGCTACGGCGACTGCCACTGTAGATGCCAACAATGTACCAATCTATGAGTTCAAAAAAAAATCATTTCAATTTCAACCTGGGTCAGATGTCATCAGAAATTATATTTCTTTGACAAAGTGACTACTGCGGCCACAATCGTGTGAGAGTGCTGTTGAGCCATCATAGTAGCATCCATGGTTTTTTCATTGCTTTGCATAGCTTTGAGCCAAAAGGACGCCACAATGACAAACTTACGTATGTATTTATAAAATACATTTTTTGTAACTTGGAGGACTTTCCAGCACTCTGTCCAGATTGATGCCGCAGTATTCACACCATTATTGTCCTTTACTTTTGTGTAATTTCATCTCATTTTTAATGAGATTTATAGATTTTCAACCTCGAGTTTTGGTCAAATTTTTATAAACCATGGACAGATAATTATTAACTCACTCACCAAATTATTCTCGTCTACTTCTTCATTTCCAGTCATGAATGATGGTTTAGCTATGCTGGTTACAATAATATCATTAGTATAAACCATATGAGTGTCATCTATAATTTGTATGTATATAACATTCCTTACCAAAATATGCCAAGAATTATTTGCAACCCACAAATCACAGGTATGAATCCCAGTCTCTCATTTAAGCAACAACTTGCAAAAATAATGACCAAAAGTGGTGTGGAAGATTTCACTACAATCACATCACCAACACTTATGAATTTGAGCGCATAGGTCAGAGCCACAGTGACAATTGAACCCACTACACCTCGAATCTAAATGAATTTAGAATGGATTACTTAACCGGAGTTCTTATCGAGTCGAACAATGGAGACTCAATACATCTCTAGAACCAACTCTAGTCCCCGGGCATCCCGTATATCATAAATATGACCCACTAAGCTCACGAAAGCCCGCAAAATTCATTTTATTTTGGACAACCCATTGTATTTCATTGAACACGCATTTACCAATTTATCCACTAAATCCGCGGGGGGTCACTATAATTTTTTTACATCTTTGAAAAAAGTCAAAATTAGCCTTTGTTTACAAATTTTTTGTATAGAAAATCTTATGTGATTTTTGACAAATTTTCAAAATTTATTGAAATCTAAAATAGTCGGAAAACGAGTCAGATCCATGGATGCATGGGTGCTTGCCTCGTAGCTGAATCATAATCTACATTAAAAGTGGCATGTTGTGTCGCTATTACGATTTCAACAGACGAAATATGAATTGGTTCATGGTCAGGGGATACCCGGGTACAATTAAAAAAATTATCTGGACTCTGGGTGGTGATAGACATGGAATGACTCTACCTTGTAAACCTAACTCACCACGATGATGAGCACCGATTTCTGATTTCCCTTTTCACTCAATGGAAAGAAATTGTCAAAAATTGGATCATGTTTAAAATATCTGGCATGAACGAAGATCACAAGGGATGGGAACAGTACACCTTGAACTCGAGCAAAAGACACGAAAAAAACGTTGTATTTTTGAACAAGTATTTTACAGGTGAGTGAGTTGAAAGCGAATGATAAAGATGCAATGATGGAAAGAGTAAGTCCAATATATTTCCTCAAACCACTTCGGCATGACTGCCTTGTGTTCGTTATAGGTAAGAGGTTGCTCGTGTCCGATCCCTCTGATTCTAAATTTTCATCCCTACCAAAAAATACAATATATATGAATTTCTTTTCTACGCAGAAAAAATCTCAAAGGGTATTGGATATTTTTAATTTTAAATTCTCAGAGAGTTTATTCAATAAAATACACAGTTTAACCTTGTCACGGTGCAATTATTTGTAGCCATTTTGTGTGTAGAAGTTTCTTCCGTGAAATTAAATAAAATCCGACTTGTATTATATAATGCAAATGCTTACGCTTAGGTTTGAATTATTAATCTTGTCAATACGTGTACCAATTTCAGATTGAATCTTATCGAAGCTACACTTTTCGAATGAACAAAATAACAAATTACTATACAGAAGTTATTCGTTGGATCAGATATGGAAAAGTTTCTCACAAGGGAGAGTCATTACATGTCTACCAGCCAGCACAGACGTAAATTACCGATTAGAAGCCCGGGCTTCTATTCAAACGAAGGGCTTCCACGTCCGGCTTATATTCGAGACCCGGCTTTTGTTCGGGACCGGCTTTTATTTCTAGCGGACAGAATTGAAGTTGGCGGGCTAATACAAACACTCAAATGCGAGACCGGCTTATATTTGAGACCCGACTTATATTCGGCACCGGCTTTTATTTCTAGAATCCATCGCACGACCCGGCTTATATTTGGGACCCGGCTTCTAATCGGTAATTTACGGTACCCACATATTTTTTGTAGTCGCGGATTTCGTGCGGCATAATCATAACTTTGTCCCCCATTAGTCAGGTACGGTCATCTTCTATGCCGTTTAACAAATTTTGAGATACAAACTGGAAGCCAGATCTAGGTGCACGCTTTTCGGATCTCAGAACACATTAAGTGGCACGGGGTATAACCATTCGTGACCTTTCAATTGATTCATAGTGAGGCCATGCTCTGGAACCAAAAAATATGTAAGTTGTGTGTACTGTTGGACATGCAATGCATATCCCTTGTCATTCAAGTAATACTGTGAGGTTTGTTCAGTAGGTCAAGTTCTAAATCTTATAAAATCTTAAGTGAATTCCATTATAATGTCAACAAGTCATGCTACGTGCCTATTCCATGGCACGCTGTAAGAAAATGTATTTGACTGGAACGGAATTAAAATTAAAGACAAACATAATGTATGTTCATTAGAATTAAGACACTCCTCGTTGGCGCCTATATACCTGCCATTTTTAAAATTATATGGAACCGTTAATGCTTTAATTGCACTATAAAAATTCAGTTAAAAACATGATTAAAAATTTTCTATCACGCACTTACGAAGTGATTCCAACTAAGGAATAGTTTATTTTTTGGACGGAAAGACATGTATTTTTAAACAAATTTTAAGTCAGATTCATTATCTAAAAAAATTATAGGTCATTCTTTGCTGGCATTCATTGTGTGATTTGCAAGTACGAAACATGTTAAATGGTTTGGCTCTCTCCACGTATAATATTAGACGAATTTATATTAAACTCATTAAACTGAATTAATTAATTTCATTCATTCAACTTAATTATTGTTTGTCAACAGAAAGTATATATAGTCTCTAATAGTGGTCTTGAGACGAAAATCAATAACATTGGATCAAAGGTTAAATTTCTTCTGGATGTCTTGTTTATGTTTACATTTGTGACGTTACATGCATGGGAATCATCTCTAGTACGGACACATGGGCACAATATATGTATGTGTATCATTTGCATATGTCAACTCATTACAAGTTCATTCATGCTAATGGATGTGGTAAACTGAGTGTTTACAAAGTGTTAAAGTTAATTTAACGACAGAATGCTTTTTGAGAACTTCAAATCTGAAAAACTAATTTCTCTTTTAAAAATGTGTGTGGGGTTTAAAAAGATGTAACTTGGAAGGGAGTACATGCCTAGAAGGTAAGTTTGTAACTGGGAATCCATTAATCGTACATCAATTGTACACAAAATATCATCGTAGTCAGTCTAGGTTATGTATACAAGTCGAGACACTCAAAAATGAATATTTTAACGAAATGAAAAAGTTACTGTTACTTCGTACTATTTCATGAATGACGTCCAAATTGTCAACAAATCAATCATACCATACGCACACAAAGCAACGTGAAGAGCTCTCGAAGGTGTCAGCTTTGGATGCGTTACTGGCCAAACTAATATGCTATATCGGAAAGTTTTCACTGAGCCTCTAATCTCCCACAATAAAAATAATAAGATGGCCATTTAGTATTTTAATGTATTTGCTCATGTGGGAAGTCCGTCTTATATTTTGTTGTTGTGGGTATTATGACCCCCGTGAAAAATTTCCAACAAAGTGATTCTAGTTGGTGACGTGGCACTTAAGGGATAAAATGTTTTGACCGGAAACGATTGGTTGCATTGAAAGTAGTTCCCTAGTGAGTTCCATCAAAAAACAAACTTTGTATCTCATTTCGCCCTACAACGTATTACACCAGCCAATCTTTCCGTCGTCCGATAACTTATAAATTTAAGAGTACAGATTGGTTAATAATAAATGATGACAGCTTCAAGAGAGGACCTTGGTTCGATTACTGTCCATTGCACAATTTTATACACTATCTTCTGTATATCTGCGGAAGCTGTTGGAGCGGTAGCATGGTGCAGGGGAGTACCCCAGTGGTAGGGGAGATACCCCGTTAGTAGAATTAATACTTCACACGCACGACGGGCAGAGAGTGTGGCGTACCTGTTTTATTACATTGTAATACACGTCTTCCTCACTAGTTCGTGCGCCTGAATTGGAAGCGCAATACTCTAGATACGGCCACCCGTCAGTTTTACAGTCAAACCTCGTTATAAGACAACCCCAAGGTAAGACCCGGTTTTTAATTGCCAATGGGGGTAAATAGGTGACAATTCATTTCAGTTCATTTGGCCCCAGTTCTCCAATTGGTACATATAGCATTAACGTATTGGCACATGTACCATATGAAACTAACCATATTTCATATGTGACTCCTTAATGCAATCATTGTCTATCATTGGCCCATATATGCGATCATTTTTCCAATTGGTTCTATATTTCTGCACGGGCCATTCGGTGGACACCGTTTGGATATACTCCACTTATACGATCAGGACATTGTAGTGATATAATTTTCTCTGTCACGGGGATGACGCTCTCTACTTTTTGTGATTCTTGAATTTCTACTCGTAGCCTATGAGCTGTCGAACAATATATATTTTATAGTAGTTTTACTCAAAGAACAGTTTCATGAGAAACTACCAACGTGGAACAAAATTAACGAATGACGTAGAATACATTGAATTCAAGCTTCTAATAGTGAAGGATTTTACGTCCGTATCATAACGTGTCATGAATCCGTAAGGAATTCGTATGTGATAGATATAAGTAGTTGAATCTGATATTTCTTTCACCGTCCTTTCAAATTCTGGAAAGTCAATCTTATTATCTGATAAAACCTACAACTTATTATCCGATTTAGCTTAACCAGGTGTGAGTAATAATTATGGGGAAAATAATCGAAAGAATCAAAATTTACTTTCTCGTGAATTCCATTACTCTTTCCGAGATGCAATTTGGAAGCCGTAGTGAAAGGAAATCTCTCCGCATTGTACAATTCGGATGGATTTGTTTTGACACTTCGGGTCTGCATTCTTCACTTGAAAAATATTGGGCACCAAGGGAGATACCCAAGAAATTAAATATTAAAAATACAAACGTTAATACTTCATTCCACTTCATTAGAACTAGAATTAGATCCAGAGAAAACCGAAGGTCTCTGGGCAAAATCAAAAATTAAACTACATGCAAATAGACTCCCTTTTGGAGGAAAACCCAAATAAGTCCGCTAAAGGAAACAACAAAATTTTAGCGTCTCTTCTGTGAACTGGAACTCCGACGTTAGCTCGGCAAGCCGTTAATAGGAGTTCTGCCACGAAGATATTATTTATTCCGTTGTGGTTGTGGTGTGGTATATTTCAAGCTTTCCTCTGATATTAAATGCGTCATGAGCATTAGCTCCAAGCTTACAAATTTTAAAATGACTGACGACTCAGAGTGATGACTACGGTTGCATTGACTTCTTGACCTTGGTTTTGAACAAAATAGTTGAAGAGAATATTCAAACTGTCCTCATGTGAGTAAAATTGTAATTGCATGAATGAGGTCAGAAAGGATTTACACACAATTATTGCATTTAATTTGACTTGAATGCATTTTCAACAGTGTTCCGTTTCTCCCGGGAGAAATATATTTGTTCCCAATTTTGCGCAATGGTCGAGTCAGACACCGATCACGCAAATGATTACCACCACATGCTGTACAAGGTTTGCATAGTCGCCTCTTTGGAGTAATTTTAGTTAACACTTTTGTTAATTTTTCTATTCTTCTCTCCCAATTTTCTACCTCATTGACTTCAATCTCCTCTTTATCTGTCAATGAATGCTCAGCTTTCTCTATACGACTACTGATTTCCAGAAATTCTTGAATAGTTTTAGGGTCTTGTATTCTAAGCGTACGTAAAAATATTGGACGAGTGTTTCGGATGAGTTTTCTAACCTGTGTTGCTTCAGACATTTTATTGTCGAATATATTTAAAAGAGAAAGAAAATCAGAAGTGTAATCTTTAATTGACTCGTCTGATCTTTGTTTCCGATTAATATAGTTTGACTCGGCTAATTCAATATCTGCGTGACTTTTAAAGCTACAATTGTCAAAGTTTGATATTAGATTTGCCTCCTGCTGTTCATCTGTTCTTAACCCGTCTGACTGCCCTGCTGTTTCCGTTAAATCTACAGTTACGTTAAATTTGTGCTCCAATTTGTACTCATAACAGGAAACACTTTCTAAATAACATTGTTGGCAAATACTTGTTCTGATTGTATGCTAATGATTTCATCGCATGAGAAGTTAAAAGGAAAGTAGGTTTTTATGCCTGTTTACTCACATACTTATAGGGAGAATGAGGTTAACTGGTTTTGTTGTTACTTCCTCATCTCGACTATGTACATGTATGAATGAAGTGAAAGAGAACTAGTTTTTTGTTGACTGAAGTTGAGCTCTCTCCTCCCGTACGGAAACATAGAGTCTGGTTTGGCATTAAGTACATTATGTGGAAAACTCTTTCAAGGAGGTGGAAGACTCCTCTTCAGTCTTCCATCAAAGAGGTACAGACTCAACAATTCCATACGTACAAGAGATCCCACCCTTCTAGTCATGTTATGTTGTCCATAATTAATATCCCATATTATATTTGGATAACACTTACCTTATACGTGAGTGCTCATAAGTAGTGTTGTGTGTAGGGTGTGTTAGTGTAGCGTCCTGTACTCACAATTTAAAAAGAACAATTAAAACTAGCATGGAGATTATCATCCCACCAGAGGTAATCAAAAAATCAATCCAGTTAATTATCCAACTAGTTTGTAAATTATTTGAAATCCAACTAAATATGTAAAAAGTACTGCAAAAAAGCCTATAATTTTCAAACTTAATGTAAAAATAATCAAAAATTTTCTACACATTCTTCTCTCTCTTGTGATATGTAATAATTTCAATGTCCAATTAAAAAAAATAATCATTAATTATAAAATGTTTTATTTTGTATTGAATCCACATTAGATCATGACACATTTTTTATCCTACCTGGAGATAAACGATATACTAAAGTGTCGACTTTTGAATCATTCATGGAATCAATTATGTCTGGCACACTTAAGAACAGACAGACATGAATATGAACAAACAATAACTGAACAGAATATACAAAACTTTATTCAATTTTCCAATGAAAAATATCCAGAATTGATTTTACCATTCCATCTCAACATTGGATTTTGTATGAACGGCCAACTCTACCACAACATATCAAATGCTATTCAACAACTTCAAAAAATATTTGGGGAAATATGTATCCGTACGTTGACTTTCCAGAGTTCTTATTCAGTTGAATCCATAGAAGGACTCTTATCAATTTTTATGATAATATCACCTGGGCTTATCAAATTGAACCTAGAGCGATTATCATATATTCAATGGGATGATGATCCTTGGACTATAGTTAGAGACACAATTCAAAATCATAATCATTTTATATTTCCAAATCTCAAACAATTTGTGTCATGTCCACCAATATACGATGACCTAGATGATGATGAAGTTATACAAGTTGGAAATCCCGTTCAATCCTTCGTCGTTCAGCAATGTCCAAATTTGGCAGAATTAGAAGTATCAAGTTCAATGGATTTATTCTTATCATCCAAGCAGCTCGGGTCATTAGAAAAACTCATCATATTGGACAATAATTAATATGAAGAACCCAAAAAATATATTGGACAAACTTCAAGCAGCCGCAGCCACTTCTCCAGTTGTCCTCAAAATACTTGAATTTTCTTATTTTACAGAAACCCCGCAAGAACATGAATATTTATATAAAATTTTAGATTTATTTTCAAAGTCAATCACGAGTCTAACGATTACTGTGGCCTTATTCGGGGGAGTCAATAAAATTCCATTCCCAAAGCTCTTTAATAATTTAAAATTTTTACGGATCAAAATTCCAAACGGATCCGTACCACGATTTTACTTGAACCCAATAGAATTGAATTTAAAATCTGAAACATTTCCAGTTTTGAAAACTATGGATATTTCAACAAATGTATAGTTTGGGTCATCAGATAGAAAATTTGGACTTATTCTTCCAACTGTGACAACACTCATTGTCATAGTCACAAATTGTGCATTTTACCCTTTGGAAATGACTTATGTAGGGGAAAGATCTTCAAGGGCATCTGCCAAGGAATATGTGGATCATCTTCAACAGTTATTTCCAAGTGTGAATGGACTTACCCTTGTAAATGAATGTCAATATAGTTTGGAATACCATTTGAATGAATTCCTCTTAGCATTGATTCAGTCAGATGGAGCTCCACTCATCCAACAATTAAAATTAGTCAACTATGAAGAAAATTATCTGAGTCAAATTTTGAATCAATTGAACCGTCGACCAAGAGTCGTCATTGAGAATGTGGGCGTGACTGAAGAATTTGTCAATTCAATCAGAAAATTTTTCCGTGGATTTTCTGGTGTTGGAAAATTAGATGTAGAGAAAGTTGAAGAATTCAAAAATGGTACACACAACACAATAATCACATTCCAAAAGAAGGACAGTCATGTGGTAGAGCCAGGGACGAAGCTAGCAGTGTGCGGAGGTGTGCGCCGCACATGGGCGCAGGATTTTTGGGGCGCAGAATTTTTAACATTTAAGTATCAAGTAAGTACTAATTGAATGTTTAAATGAATTTTACTCCTGAATCTCGGTTTTTAACATTACGTTGACTAAATATAGAAAAATATTCAAAAAAATTCTCGGCCCTTCGGGCCGAATGTTAATTTGTATTTCAGTTAGAACGAAAATCCAAAGAATGCAGGCGAATTCTTTACTTTTTACAATATAATGTCCAGCAAAATATCAAAAAATCTCGGCCCTAAGGACCGACTGTGATTTTTGTAATTCGAATTAGAGAGAAATTGTGAATAATTCGGGCGGATTTCCTATTTTTGAGCAAAATTATCGAACAATGATCGAAGTCAAGAAAATGTCGGTTCGGCACGGGCCGATTGTCAATTTTATACTTCAGATTTAAAATACCAAAAATACGACCGAATAGTCTACATTTGTAAGCAAAATGGCCAGGAAAGTAGAAAAAATTACGGCCCTTCGGGCCGAATGTTATATCATATTAGGGAGAAAGCGCAAAAAATATGCGCGCAAATGGCTTCATTTTTTGGGCTTTCAATGAATGTTACAAGAAATCTTGGGCTTCCTAAATTTACGAAACAAAATAGGGCGCCACATCCGATTTTGCACACGGGCGCAAGATTGCTAGCTTCGTCCCTGGGTAGAGCACAGATTGATAAGTAAGAAAAATAAAACTATTCCAGTATTTATTAGTTTAATTTAATTTCTTTTTAATAATAGATATTCAAAGAATTTATTTTGAAATGAATTCAAATTTGAAATTTGGAAGATTTATAAGACAAGCTCCTGGAATATTTGAAGTTGAGACGGAATCCTATCAGGTTCGTTGAATTTAATTGTTATTGTCTTCGTTTAATGTTTACCAAATTAATATAATTTTTTTATTTTATTTTCCAGAAGGATTTATATTTGACGGATGTACCAAAACATTTTCCACTTCTTCAGAAGATTGAAGTATCTGTAGGAATGTTCGGGGATAACCGAGAGTTTAGGAAGAAACAAATAGCTGATTTCCAAGCTAAATTTCCAGAAATACTTCTTAGCTTAGCTTCTTAGAAACTAAGATTATTGAACCATACCTTTTGGTTTTTTGTTTTACTTAATGAATCAGCTTGTATGATTATGTTGGATCACCCTGTATCCATTTTGTATGATATTATCTATGTAATAAGAATTTATCCACGCATTTTGCCGTCAGTTCGTAGTGGTGTACAGCATTTCTCTCCCATTTTGCCCAAGCAATGTAAATAAAAATGTCGAATGAATAATATTTGCGGGTTGTATTGTTGGGTAGGTGCTTAGGGTAATCAATATTTCAAGAAACACAAAATACAATTTGAAATTTTTAGTGACATTTACTTTCAGATTTAAATTTTACATAGTACATACATTTTAATAAATTAATAAAATAATTGTAATTTGATTTTTTTATTACCCTAAACCCAGCTGAAATGTTTCACCAACCCTCACTTCCGTCTGCTTTGAAATATTACGATTGATAAAATTTTTGACCCACCCTGTGTGTGTCACTAGGATGTGTACCTCATTTGAAAAGTCTCTGCCTTCCTTCTGCTTTAAATTTTTAAAAAAAGACAAAACTTTTGAGCCCCCTCGTGACACAATGTATGTCTCACTCTTGACTCTTAATTTTCCCTTTGACATGGACTTTCCACCCTTACTTTTACTCTGACTCTTTTACCTTGTACCAACAGAAAAACTTCATTATAAAATTTTTCTGAACATAATGCTCAGCCATACTCAAAACGTTAATAATCGTAAATTAACACAAAAATCTAACAAGTTTCCTTTCAGATACGTTTAATGAAGGGACTTCATAGTGTCTCAATCCAAAGCAAATCTATTATAATACATTATATCAATGTATCCAAAAAAAAGACGCAAGCGGTAATGGGATATTTAGTTGTAGTTTACAAAAAAGAGGGAAGGTTCTCACGTGTAACAACTGGAATCGTAATACCTAACGTAGTGTTATTATGACAACATGCCTTCGATGTCCCTACCCACAACTCATACTTCAAATTTTGGTGAATAAAATTTTATTTTCAAAATTTTGTACGTGACAACCATCCAACCATTAATCTAAATATTTCTAAAAATGTTTATACGTATATTTAAAAAAAAACACGAAATTTTGTTTCGGGCTAACATAAATAATATGAAAATGTTCACTCCTTCAGCAAATATACCGTTTTTTTTAGCTATTTGCTGTCTTGGGCTGGAAATTGATGTAACTATATTCTCAAATTTTCCATCCCTAGGATACCCTTCCCACAATGGGCGGACGCACTAGAACAATCAAATGCATAGCCCCAGGCCCCAACTATCAGTTAAACTTCATGGGATCAAATTTTAATCCGACTTTTACCTAAAGTTTGAAGTTGTGGCTATATATTTTTGAAAAAGTTCTAGTGAATCCGCCCATTATGGGATTTTGATTCTTGAACTATAAAGAAATAAAGAATACGTAAAATTGTATACGACTTATCAAACAGTAAACGATTTATTTTAATGAATATGTGTACAGGCGATGACGTGGTGTTATTAAATTTGAGAATTAACGAGACTGAATGACTCTGTAAATTGACCCATTCTCAGCTAATTTGACCCACCTCGTCCTCATGCAATTTATATCCAATCCACTACGAATAATAATCTGACACATTTGACACCGTCTTGGATCATGACCAACGATTCCACCTCCACGACATTGACCGGTCATTCTCCGAACGGAGCGATACTATAAATAAATAGACGTATATATATATGAATTTGCATAATTATTTCTAATTAATAAATATATATGACTATGAGTGAGTGGAGTACCACTTTAGCTTGTATTTCTTCAGGGCTCAGTTCTACGGATCCCAAACACTTAGCCAATTGTTTACGGTACAAGCATCTCTGTGTAAAATATTTCCATCCATGAACGGATGTCCATGAAACTCCACAACGACACAAATATTCAGCATAAATTTTATAAGATTCCAAATCCCTAATTTTTTGACCAAGAGATTTTCTTTCGTGTGTACTAAGGCGCAAATTATCTTCGTCATTATCTGCTTCGAGTCGGGGCGAATTTTTCTTGGCGAATTTCTTCAGAATTTCGTTTTTTCTCATTGGATTTGGCCGCATTAGTTACAGGTGTAGCCTGTCATGTACATGTACATTTTGTCAATTAGTGAATTAACGCATATTAATTTTGTTCATTTTAAATTAAAATATTTGCCATGCCGTCTCGATTGCAGCAGCTCCTTTATTTCCACACTTGAAGCATTTTTGTACTCTTTTCTTATTGATTGTTCTTCAAACGTATCCACATTTTAAATTTGTACAAGAAATTAAAAATGGACTCGATTCAGCTTGAGTACTTGTATTTTGTTCATCTTTAAAAAAAGTTAAATAATTTTTCATTGGATTATTATGAAATTGAAATATGACATACCCATACTGTATTTGCAAGGACCGATGACAATGTTACACTTATGCGTTGTTATGCTTTGACCGTGACAGTCACAGTGACAAACACTTTTGGATATAAATTCTTCTATCTATGCTCAAACGAATCGCAATAACAAGTCGCGTCGGAGTGATAAGATAAGAAAAGACATGCAAATCCAAGTTAATATTCAAGCCATAGTCACGCGATTTTCATCTGTTTTCTAATATGAATATGCTTGCGTGCGTATTGTGCATGTGTATTCAAATACGAATCTATATGTCATGTCCCATAGAGTGTATGTAGTATGCATTCAAATTCGACACGTATTATTAGCACGTATTAAAAATTGCGAAGGCAGAAATTGTGCGTTCTATTAAATCCATGTCGAGAGATTAGAGGTTGTCTGACAATGGAAGGCTGTTATAATTAGTATAATCACTCCATCCATATTATAAATTTTCAATGTCATTGTTATTGTTTTTTTTATTTACATTTGTCCGTAATATTCTACAAAAAATCCAATGTCAAAAAGCAATAAGGAGTTGCTGGAGGCTGGGTTGGGGGCTGGGGTTGCTTGGTTTTACCGGATTTATAATTGTAAGTGGAATTTACGGGCAGTAAAGTCAGTGTGACTTTTATTAATAATTGGTTTTAATTTTAAAGTTGTGAAGGTCGGCGTGAATATGAGCGATTCCTATTCTTGATCCTTATGGTGTATGGAGTAGGAGAAACCGTGAAGCCAGGAGGCGACTTTATTTTCTGTAGACGGATACGGGCCCCGACCCATGCTAGCCCAGCAAACTGAATTGCAACATAGCATTGATAGTACATTTCACATCCCACAAGGAAGGAGAAAGGTAGGTTAGTTACCCAGTCTCCAGCAAGAAAGCCATAGTGGCGTGTTGGCGATAGGGTTGGAAGGTATGATGGGTGGGAGTAGGTTCGACTCTTGGCGGGTGCAATTCTTTTTGCAACTTTTAACTTTACATTTCCAATTTATGTTAGGTTAGGTTAAAAAATCCCTGCTAGAAATTGCCCACACTTAACCTAACTAAAATTGCATAAATAACCTAATTAACTGAATTTCAATTAAATTACGCAAGGAAGATACGCTGCATTTAGTGTATCTTCTTCATTTAGTGTAAAAAATATCATTCGAATTTTTAAGAGAACTAAAAAAATCTAAAACAAAAACTAGAGTAAGTTTTATTATTAAAAATTGACCTGGCGGGAGTTTTCTCCGTTCAAATTTTTGATAGAGAATGTAAGTGATGACCGTTATAATGAAGTAAGCTATGTAACTTAACATGATCTAACAAGGGAATGCTATGAGCTGACCACGAGGACCTTGGTACGCCATATTTTTTTTCGGGTGCCCTGGCATGCCC
>JAQIXO010000898.1:0-14863 GCA_034700305.1 Protaphorura armata
TTGCCCTTAACAACATTTGTAAGGGGCTCTACAGTATGTTAATCGGCCTTAATAGAACTGTAATAATCTTGACAGTATTTGTAGTGGCCTTCACAATGTGTAAAATGATCTTTACAGTATTTGTAAGATTGGGCAAGATTGTTAATACGGGGAGCTCTGCCCCCCGCACCCCCCGAGAGGGACTTCGCTCCTAAGAACCCAAAATCCACTCTATGATTTCGGACAATCGGCTCAAAAAGGACGGAAAAATCATCTGAAGAGGCAAAAAGGGTCAAAATATCAAAACAATTGTCAAACAAAATTTGAACAAAAGCTTAATTGTCTAAAAACATATATCCAAAATGTGAGGTGAAAACACCGAGGCGAGATTGTTAATACGGGGAGCTCTGCCCCCCGCACCCCCGAGAGAGACTTCGCCCCTTCGAACTCCATAATCCTTTCTAAGATTGTCCGGAAATCGGCTTAAATGGACAGAAAAAGCGTCTAAAGAGGCAAAAAGGGTCAAAATATCAAAACTATTGTCAAAGAAAATTTGAACAAAATTATTAAAATTGTCTAAAAACGGATATCCAAGTTTTGAAGAGAAAACACCAAGGCAAGGTTGTTAATACGGGGAGCTCTGCCCCCGGCACCCCCGAGAGGGACTTCGCCACTTCGAACCCCATAATCCTTTCTAAGATTGTACGCAAATCGGCTCAAACGGACAGAAAAACCTTCTGAAGAGGCAAGGAGGGTCAAAATATCAAAACAATTGTCAAAAAGAATTTGAACAAAATATTAAAATTGTCTAAAAACGAATATCCAAAATGTGAAGAGAAAAACTGAGGCAAGATTTTTAATACAAGGAGATCCGCCCCTCGCACACCAGAAGGGCGCTTTGCCCATTCGAACCCCATAATCCTTTCTATGATTGTCCGATAATTGGCTCAAGAAGGACAGAAGAGGCATCTGAAGAGGCAAAGAGGGTCAAAATACCGTGGTCAACTTTTGAAGAAAAATTAAAGCGAAAAAATGGAAAACGAAATAAATTTTTCGCGACAACAATTTAAATTTCATTTTCTTTTCGAATTCCTTTTAATGTATAGGTAAAAGGAAAGTGAAAGCAAAAATTGGCGTCAGGACATTAAACATAGCGTTAGACGCAAACTTTTCCTTGTCATCAGTTGCTATGTGTTCGTTCTATCATATATAGTGTATATTTTTAGCAATTTCCGGTATTTTCATTTGACATGTGACCTCTGGTAACCTCTAGTCTAATTCTCAAAGACTAGTGGTATTTGGATCAGGAAGAAAACATATTTTATCGATGCATACGAGTAATTTGTATTTATAGTGACTGAGTCACTGCATAAAAGGCGGAAAATGTCCTTTTCTTTTGACAAATTTAACCGCACGTTCGGGAGTTCGTCTGTATCATATAAATCGCGAAGTGTTCCAGCCAATTTCTTCAGTATGTGAAACGGAATGCCCCTTCGAGTTTAAATGAGTCGATAGACTGAGAATTATCCCGAACAGCTGTGCGGTTTAAAATTTCAATTTCAAACATCATCTAACTTAGATCATATTTGACATGTTTTGATGTGTTTGGATGTCAAAGTTGGTTTGCATTGAGTGGGACTGTGCATCGTACCAGCAAGAAGGAAAAATCAAATTATGGAAGCCAGTAGTATGCCAGAGATGTCTTCGGTTTCGGGGGATTCCTCGTCGACAAACCTCGTAGATGAAGTGGAAATAATAAGAGGTTCAAGGAATAGTATAATTTATGAACATGGGCGACTAGGATATGCCGATTCCGTGATTATCTTAAAAAATCTAGATCTACGCCGTGTCAGTAAGGAGGTTCCCGACGATGTCAAGGATAAAGAGGTACACATATATACAACTCTGTTAAATACACAATTCCGTTTTGTAAATTTTGTGAATGACTAATTCCGACTTTGCTGTGGAAATGCCAAGCCAAATTGGTAGCAGAAAGCTAAACAGTCTTGGTTTTTAACAAAGCACTTTTAACCAACTTTCTGCCACTGCCATTATCCATTTGATTGGGAAATTCGTCAACACTTTGTTGGATTACGTGCTAATATATATATCACATAATATTGTTACAGTTAAAATGTTTTGATGGTTTATGTTTCCATTTTTACTGTTTGAACTCATTACTTTTGAAAACTATAGTAGCCTCTAATGTGTCCAGCTAAGAAAAGAAGACTTGAAGTTATTTATGTATGTGTTATGTATAGTGTATGATTATGTCTTATGACTTTGATACAGAAATAAATCATATTCTATTATATTCTATTCTATTCTAGCTAGTTCCCAAAATAGTTATACTTCGTTAAATAATTAAACATTCATTTAATTGTTTTATGCGTTCAAGGTTTATGTATATCACAAATCTCCTGGTGATAAGGTTTTGCATTATTGGCGATTGGACGGATACCAGTGGAAAGACGGCGGATCGGATATACGTCCTAAGACACCAACAGATCAAACTAAAAAAAATATGCAGAATAAAACAGATTCAAATATCGATGCAACGGTTTATGTACGAGTGTTCCACCTGCTTCACGGCAAAGACAGGGTGGATTTTCGCCGACTTGAATACACATTATACAAGGACACAGACAGTCAACATATTGTTGTAAACTACGTTGGAAAATTTACTCCTAGTTCTGCTACTCGAGCTCCACATGGAAATGTTAAGAAAGCCAAGGAATCGCTTGAAGAATCCGAATATTCCGATTCAGAGACACAAGATAGCGCGTCGGAACATGCAGGTTCTGCCTGCCGTGATAGTGGCATACGTCCTCACAGAAAATCTCACCCGTCTGTACGAGAAAAATTATCCCTGCTACAAGCTCAAGGAGTCAAGCCAGTAGAGTCGTACAGGTAAATTAATAGTTTGTGCTCATTTTTATTCGAGATTCGGTCTAAATATATATTATAGGTCGCGCGAGGCAAGGAAGAATAGCAGTTTTAATAGAGTCGAAAAGCTACCACTGTTGTTGTGGCAGTGATTTTCATTGAATAAATTATTATTTTTTCTCTCTAATAAAATTATTTCGAAGAATTAGAGCTGAATATAACGATTTGTTTGCCCATAAATTATAAACCAGAATTTTCTGACAGATATTCTTGAAGTCCTTATCCAGAACAGCCGCTGGCAGGTAATTAATAAATGTAGTGAAAATCATGCGTATCTTCTGCAAACGAAAATATTCTGTAAAGCTAGAATTGACTATTTCTACTTTGGGTAGCAGCAGCTACCCATAAGTTCGAAGGATTGTGGCGCGAGGTGCGTTATACAGACTTTTGTACTTCAACTTGGAACTAGGGTTCGCAACAAACAGTATAGTGTGAATCTTCAATGAAATGATCGAATTACATTTTTCAGTCAGAATTTCTTTACTAACAAGCTTTCGGCAGACAGTCGCTACCTTGTCCGGGAGTGACAAAAAGTGAATGACAAAACTATCTATATATGCACTTGTGTAATGCGTAGTTGCGTTTTTCAGGCAGGCCCTTCTAGAAAGTTCAGAGGAGAGTGCTGATCTCCAGCCGCGCAACAAAAAGCAGGCATACAATGTTGCGCATGCACTTGCACAGAAGATGGCTGGCAGAGACGACATCTATGAGATCTACGCATTCTCACGGGACAACCCTGGCAGTATTCTTTTGTTTGACATTGCTGAATCAGTTGATATTGTTGTTTCCCACCGAGATATGCTTATACATGTGAACGCAATGCACGAACTGTTACGGGGGACAAATCAGATTATCTGCTATAACTACGATACTACGTACAAAACCGGGCAATGTTTCACGTCAATTCTTTCAGTCAGACACAGATTCTTTAAAGAAGTTCCAATTGTTCCGGTTGCTGTTTTGTTCCATGCATACACCGACACGGACAGCCATAAGCCATTATTCGCGAAAGTTGTTGAGATGATTCCAGCATTTAACAGTAAAACAACGGTAATTGTAACCGACAGGGAGAAATCCATCATTAACGCTATTCGACAGTTGGTCCCTCAGGCGATTCATTTTTTTTGTTGGAATCACATTTTAAAGGTAAACATAATGATGCCGGAGTAAAGGCGACCGGTCCTCTAGCATGGGGTTTGACCCCCCCCCCCCAGGATGGATCGGGCCCTTGATATGTTGTTCCCCAAGTGACGCCTAACAGGTCAAGGTAGGGTCACCCTGATGACAGGTGTCAAATGGGGTGTCATTGGAAAGAGGAGGTCCAGGAGCATCTGCACACCAATTTCAGCCCTCTGCGTTGACCCCTGCGACTCCAGAGGTCATTTAAGTTGTACAGGGTGGACCATAAGAATTGGCAATGTCTGGTTTAACTTAAACGACCTCTGGAAGGCACATAGGTCGTCACAGAGGGCTGAAACTTGGTGTGTACATGCTCCTTGACATCCTCTTTTAAGCGACACCCCACTTGACCAATCTCACCAGGGTGACACTACATTGACCTGGGCTCACTTCAGTGACCTCCAGGGGCCGAACGGGAATTTTCAAGGACTTTCGCCTTCACAAAAGTTATTAGGCGTCACTTGGGGAACAACATATCAAAATTTGGGCACGTCCCATGGGGGGGGGGAATCCCATGCTCGAGGACCCGTCTCCTTTCGGGTTCACCCAAAGTAATCTATATTATTGTCAAACCCTAAGTATACGGTAATATACACTACTATGTATAGAACGTGGCGGATTGGGTAAATACAAATATTGATGCGGAGCTAAAGACACAGTACAAGGAAGAAGTAAAATCTCTCCTGTCAGCCGACGATATACCAGCTTATAACAAAATCCTATCGGAGTATCAACAGCATTGGGAACCATTATTCAATGAATATTATCAAGACCACGTCGATGACGATGTTAAGTTAAGTTCGAAATGGAGGCTTGAGCAGTGTAATCTGTATTCTCCCGAGTCCGGAATCACAAACAACCCAGCCGAGTCTGTTAACCACATGTTTAAAACTGTTCTATCCCACAAAGTTTCCTCACTGAATACATTAGTCTATTCTGTGCATTTCCTTCAAGTTACTTTGTTAATTGATATACACAGAGGACTAGGCTTGACCGGTGAATACCACCTTATAACTTCAGAATACGAACGCAGTAAAAGGTTTCCAAGTTTATCTTTAAAAGAAGTCAGAGTAAATATAAATGAGATTCCTAGTCTTGTTTGTGACGGAAAGTATGAGAAGAAGTTAGCTGACGTCAACCGCAGAACCTTCAAGCTGGGACGTAATCCCAGTGTGTTGGGCTTGGCTAAATATTTTATTGAGGAAGAAAGAATATTTTTCTTACCAAAAATGAAATGTTTCGTAGTCAGGGGCTTAGGAAACAGGAAACAAAACGTAAGTAAATATATTTTATAGATACATGCATACATTATAAATTATATATTCGCTCGCCGCTAATATGTATTGGGTGAGCTAGTAAGAAATATATGATGACATGCAACTGTCATTATCTTTAATGACACTTTCGATAGTTTTCACACTTTAACATATCCCTGCGACTTAGCGTTTGTAAAAAAATTCTGCATTCGTATGACCGACTCCATGACTTGAACTTCTGGTTAGAATGTGTATTAATAACTCCCAAACTTTCAGGTTGACATAGGAATAAACATATGCACTTGTCTAAGGCAAGGTCTCTGCGCTCATCTCTTGGCTGTCCTAATATCCGTCGGTGCGTTTCTGATAGATGGTTTAATTATTCGGTATTCATTTATATTATTACCATTGAATGAGCTTATTAACGCATTTCCTATAGGTCAGGATGATGAAAAATTGCAAAAGCAGATCTCAAAAAGACAATCGACCTCTCTGAACAGCCTATATAAGAGAACAACCCCGCAGAGTTCCGGTAAAAAGGGAGGGCCACTGTCGAAATTAGGACGAACACGAAAACCTCAAGACAAGGCCGGATCCGACAACTCGGTTAGTCATGTGAGAGACGAAACTTTCTCCGCGCAAGCAGATGAACAAATCGATGGGACAACGGAAAAAGGTAATCTTAGCGCGTTTATAAAATAATATAATACAATTGCTACTGGAGATGGGAGTGTTTATCAATTCAAGAAACGTTATTTGATGATTATAATATTTGAAATGAGATAACCACAGCATATAAATAATCACTATTCAAGAAAGATATTGATTTGGACTGAATGGATGGGCGGTAGTGTAATTCGTTTTTATCTGATACAATCTGTTCAGTCCAGTTTTGCTCAAGCTCACACGACGAATGAATAGCACCAATATAATTTAATTTGTGTGACTCGAGTGTCTGACAAACTTGATCTACATGCTAGATTAAGTCATTTCTTCGATTAGTTGCCGTCGGAGTGTGAGATACTCACCGATAAATAACTGAGACAATTTGTCATATTGTGTGAGAAAGGCTTTAGTTATGGTTGATTCGGTTTGTAAATATATTTATATTTATTTTTGTATTGAAACCATATAAAGAAAAATTAATTTAATTAATATTCCAGAGCCAGCATCAGAAACTGAATCCACTGATCGTACCCAGACAGCTTTGAATCTCTTAAAGAAATTTGAAATTTCTGAGCTCCCAGTGTTGTCGATCCGAAATAAAGATGATGTGGTTCTACACACCCACCCTGAAAAATTGAAGCTACTTGATCTAAAAAGTCTACAAACAAAGCTGAAAAGATCAGAACTCCAAATTTTATCTAGAGTTATTGGAAAAGAATACAGCGATGAGAAATCGGGATACATGGAAGATAATGTGATAAATCAGTTTCTTAAAAGTACATGCGAGAATCAAAATGTCATATGTGTTAGCGCAAATGAAGTGGATTGTTTTTTTTCGTACGAAGACGTTGGATTACCGGGAGTTCAGGCACCAGTTCTCATAACTGGTGATAAAGTCCGGGTGGCTGAGATGGTATTAATGCCACATAACCTGGCGGACTTACATTGGCAGCTTATTATTGCTTGGCCAAAGCAAAAATGTTTGACAGGTTAGCGCAGTGCACAATATGGATATTTGATCAGCTTTTGTAAAATGTACCGACAATCCAAATTGTTTTTATAATTTCCAGAGCTAAATCCTGCAACTGGATTTATTCCTCTAGATATCGAATGGAAACATAAATTGGAAAAGGAATTAAATTTGATGTTTGGGTACGACATGTGGGAAAAGTGGGCTGAGAAGAAGATAGACATTGCTGTTTGCACAGACGCAGTAAACTGTGGCGTTTACGTCTGTTACTATGCCTACACGATATCCAGAGGCCTATCAGCGTCCCTGCAAATCGACCCAATAGAATTTCGTAGTACAATAATGGGAGAAATTATGGGAGGCTGTGTATTGAATAACAAATTGAACACATGCTGCAAATGTCTACTGGATTTGAAGACAAAGGGGGAAAAAAAGAAGTGCGTGAAATGTCACAGGTACGTTCATAGTAACCTCAGTAATAGAATGTAAGAGCAATCCCTATTGATAACACCAATTTTCAAAGTTCAATTAAAATATCCATGGAGTCAGGAGCCATAGCTTTTTTGCAATTTTAGAGAGGACCTAAGCATTCCCCACTTAGTTAGGGTCTCAACAACATTGTGGTTTTGGCGCGAAGGACTCAAATATTTACCACGGTGTATATGGACCAACTTTTAAAATAGAAGATGACGGGGTGGTGGATATGAATTTTGTAGGCCGAGCTGATAATGTTTAAACAAAACCGCAGCCCTTGCCGCAAATATTAAATCAATAAACTTACAAAATGTTGTTATGTTCTCTCTAGTAGTACCGAAAAAGACAAACCAAAATTCCAAACTCTTTGGAAAAATCTCTATGTCCTTTCGAAAATTATTACGAGTTAATAAGACATTAAACGAAATTAAAAGCATTGTGCGAAGCTCTAAGAATTCTTCCTAAAATCAGCGGTTCTTGCTGCTTTCATTCCTTTATGTGAATCTCTTGGATTTTAAAAACTTTTTGGTAGCTCATTTTCGGAGCTCGCTCTATGTATCATTATGGTTAGAATCAGTGTGCTGAGCGATTGGCCGTCACCTGGCGGAGACAACAAGTGCACTAGACAATTCGAGATTTTACAATTTCTGACCTACCTTGTAGAATATAGACTTTCAGTAAACTATGAAAATAACTTAACATACTACTTCTAACTAACAAACATAAATGAAATATTCAGACCCGACGAGATAAAGTTCTTTACATACTTGAACTTATGCGACAGCCAGTCAAGGAAATGTAACAACATTCAACGTACACGGAAAACAATATTAAATGAGTGCGTGAGTATAGAGAATAATAGTAATTAACTCAATATTCCCTTTTGTATTATTTAGATGTAAACGGCTCAGTCATGCTGCTTGTGTCGAAACTACTTCAAATGAACCATTTGTATGCCCAAGGACATAGAATTGCGAGTTCGTAATACGAAATATTGGAACAAATCTGCAAGTATTCTATATCACAAATCGGAAAAAAGAAGATCAACGAAAAGTAAAGAAGCGTCAGACTATGACTTCCAACGTACTTGGTTATAATTAATTGAATAATATATAACTTTAGGCGCATGTATCTAAATATCATCAATTCCCATTTTAAGCAAATATTATCATCACATAAACTCAGTTGCTGTTACACGCAATAAAATAATTCCATCTCGTGGGACGACACTACTGACGTGTTTCGATATAATAATAATCAGTCGCGACTGGTAGAGAGCCCGCGGAATTGGTAAGAGGTAAGGAGGAAGTGGTTATGGCGGTATAGAGAAGACACGGGACGCAGAGATCATGTTTTACGTCAATGAAAAATGAGCTACAAGAAATATTTTTTGTTTTGTTAACATTAGGCAGGACGTTGAACAAAGAACTTTGACCGTTTTTGCCCCATCAGACGCTTTTTCAGTCTATTTTGAGCCGATTTTTGGGTAATCTTATAGAGGATTTTGGGGTTCGAAGCGGCGAAATCCATCGCGGGGGTGCGGAGGTTAGAGCCCCAGACTCAATAAAATGTTTTCGGAATTTTCACTTCAAAATTTAGATTTTCGTTTTTTGGACAACCTGGATGCTTTTGACAATTTTTTTTTGAAACCGCTTTCCCCCTTCAGACACTATTTCTGTCCACTCTGTCCACGAGCCGAATTTTTTACAATCCTAAAGAGGAACGTTTTGAACAAACTCTCAAGATTTTTCGACATTCTACTATACTCAATGTTTCTCAAAATCCATGCCAAAATTGGGCATTCAAGAATCTCTCCCAGGGTTTAGTTTAGAGCTCTCACCAGTCCCGGTCCGGACCGCGGTCCACGGTCCGGTCCGGGTCCGATCCTGCATTTTCATGACCGAAGCAACCCGGTCCGGTTCTCGGTTCGGTCCCGGTTCCAACAGGTGGACCGGACCGGGAACCGCGGTCCGGTCCGGTCCTGGACCGAGTTTTTGCGCAAGGCAACTTTTACCTGTAACTAGGTTTTGGGAACAAATTTCGACCTTAAATTTGTTGAGTAATGTGTAGAAGGGTCCCCTGAACAATCTGAAAGAGACAGAATTTGGCCACACGCCATCTTGGAATTGTAACCAGCCGGGATCGGGCTTAAAATTTCAGGGGAGTTACTCCAGGGCTTCGAAACGTCAACCGAACTTGCTTTTTAAATTTTGTCGGCCATTTCTACAGTAAAATTATACCCCCATGACCGGGTCAGTGTAGAAGCAATGATCTCAACCGGTCCCGGTCCGGTCCAGTTCTCGGTTCGGTCCCGGTCCGGTCCGGTCCGTTCCTTACCACAGGACCGAAATGTCGGTCTCGGTCCGGACCGTAGTAAGTTCGGTCCGGTCCCGGTCCATGCCTAGGACCGGACCGGTGCGAGCTCTAGTTTAGTTCTAGTTAATTCATACCTCTCTCAATAGTCTCAACCAGGTATGATCTGATATCTCAAAAAATTTACTTCTTAAAAGTTCGATTCTTAACCAACTGTTAACATTCCAATTAGCAAGGACTTCCCTTTAGCGTGTCTCACTAAGAATAATCACTTTGTTCAATTTTCCCAATAATCCTCGAAACCCTCAATATTTCCACAAAATCTTTTTAATTTGACAATTAGAGAAAGCTCCAACTTTTAAGATTTTCAATTGTCAAAATAATATAATTATTTATTCTTTATCACTTTGAAACCTTGCTACTTCGGTCGTCCTTGAGCAAAGAATAATTATTTAATGGCCATACACACGATATACGCTAAAAACTAAATAAAACATATTTTAAGCATTTCGTGACGATATAATCATCATCATAAACAGAAAGAGAATACAATATTTTTCAATGAAGAATTTCAGTTAGAAAATATACTGAATACGTGCTGAATGTAGTGAATATATTATGCACGCGTTCCATTTGTTCCATGTGTTTTTCAGGTCAAAAGATTTAGGTCGCCTAAAAACAGGCGTGTGTAATAAATTCATATTTGTAATTTATAATATTACAGTCAGAAACCGCATTGACATGAATTACATAATCAAAACATTAAATAATAAAAACTTATGGAGTCACATTGAGAATGTATTCCCGTCTGCCATTAATCCCCGGGGGTCGATATACCCCCGCCATGTGGTCCAATATATTACTCGGTGACCTCTGCAGGTCACCCGAGTTGACCAATTGAGTTGGGACCTTCAGATGAGTAGTTCCAGAGGTCAAGATGAGCATGCCGTGCTCACCGAGTAGTATATTGGATCACATGGCGGGGTATATCGACCCCCGGGGATTAATGTCTGACGGAAAAACATTCTCAATGTGACTCAATAAGTTTTTATCGCTTTATTTAATGTTTTGATTATGTCATTCATGTCAATGCGGTTTCTGACTGTAATATTATATTTATTTTTATAAATTACAAGTATGAATTTATTACACACGCCTGTTTTTAGGCGACCTAAATCTTTTGACCTAAAAAAACACACTGATGCACCTACCTAATCCAGTGACGTCGATGCCTAGATTAATAACGATAGGGTGGCATTGACTTCCAAGCTAAAGCTAACGAGGCAAGCATGGCGGCTTGCCTGGTTTTTTTGCAGATAACACAGGGAGTGTACGTCATCATATAAAATCATCAAATCACGACGTACATTCATTCGATGAATAATAATCGGAAGCTCTGCTGCATCACTCGCGTATAGAATAATGTGGTGGCTGCACGTCACTAAATAAGTAATTGTACATCAGGTTTTCCTTATATTTCTGATAAGAAACTGACCGTCTCTCAAGATTTTCGCAGACATAAACGAGCAGACATTAAACGTATCTCCCTTGCCAATACTATTTTATTGAATTCTGTTCTACAATTTTGATTAAATAATATAGACCAACGTCATTCATTTAAAAAGAATAAATATAAATTGAGCAGTGTCATTGTTCTAAGTAAGTAATACAGTAATTGCAATGAATTACTATATTCTAGTTCTCAGCATTGCGTCAATCTCCTCCGCATTGCTAATTAACGATGTTCCCTCAGGTGTTGTGCAAAATGAAAATGGTATCGTCATCACTTCATTTTCCTACCAGACGCACGTGCTAAATATAGAGTTCCCACGGTTTGTAAATATATTTGAAAATATTGTGGACAAAATTAGTATACCGGCCAACATCAAAGAGTTGGTGAATCTGCATTTAGTGAATCTTGGTCGTCGTCTGGACAGTCATTTGGAGACGTCATTGACATCATTTAATCAAGAGTTTGATCCCCAAGTAATCTCAGTTCAGGACATTAACTATTTCTGGACCCGAAATACAACAGTTGCTCTCAGTCGACGGAAGCGAGTAGCTCCGGTGGTCATTGGTGCCGTGTTAGTCATCGGGGCAGTTGGCGCGGTCCTTGCAGGAGTCAACACTGTTCAAATTAACCAAATGAAGGAAGTAGTAGAAAGTCAAAATCAGGCTATATTAACTTTGGAAAAATCCTTATCTATGCAATTGAATGCGTTAAAGAGCGTGGTGGAGGTTGTTGATCTTCAGTCTAAAGACATAAAAATATTGTTTGGGGAGGTGAATAAACTGGAGGATGGACTGCAGCATGGAGTTAAAGTTTCATTTCTTTTAAGTGAAATTGACATATCGGCTTCCATCCAAATGAGTGAAATAATAAGTGAACTGGAGCAATTAAGATTGGGAAGATTTCCTATGAAACTTTTATCAGCGTCAGTGCTCGAAAAGTTTCTTGGTTTGACCACAGGCAGGAACGGCGTCATTTTCCCTTTGCGCCAGCTCTCGACTAGCGTGCTGGGTCTGGACGTTTCCGGACATAAAATTAGACTGCTAGTTAATGTACCACTTATGAACGACGTCATGTTCTACAAGAGGCTTCTAGTAAGAAATATTGGATACCAAGACCATGGATGTCGAGTGTTCGTTCATACCCCTAAATACCTTGCTCGTGTGTCAGGAAAACTAGTTCCAGTTAATGATAAATACTGTTCATATGTAACACCGTCAGCAATGAAGTGTGATGAAACTGCCCTTCTGCTTGCAAGCGAATGTTGGCCAGCGAACTCACGTTGTGGGATTACAAGCCGATGCCCGGAAGCACATAAAGAAAGGATAATTGCTACGGAGGACGGCTATTTGGTGACAATGAAGAAGAATGTTACCGTTCGCAAAAACGGAGAAATAATAAAAATTCTGCAGGACACTTCAAAAAATTATTTGATTATTTCGAGTCCTACGGAATCGGTATACGTGGATGATACGGAAATCAATCTCCTGACTAATAGAATAACAAGTACATACGATGAGTGGGATTTTAAAGTAGACAATACAACTTCTTGGACTACAAATTTTTCAACAATAGTATCTACCCTTGAAACGAAACAAAATGACCTCAACGTCGAAATTCAGAAGATTAACCAACTCGATCGTCCATTTTTTGCTGGCTTGAATTATAACACAGCCCTGAGGGTACTCATTTGGACTTTTTTGGGACTATTGTGTGTAGTCGCTCTTACTCTGATTGGTTTTGGTTGTAGGTAAGTCGATTATTAAAAATTGAATAATCCAAAATGTACGATATTAACGTTTGTGTTTGTATTATTATCAGGAGGATAATTCAATGGAAAAAAAATTATAACAAATCCAACTGCCGTAGTACATCGTACAGATATTGAAATCCTTACTCCAGTCAAGCCCATCCATTACCGAAGTACGACTTTGTATATTGATTTAATCTTTATATGACACTAAAATAAATTTTGCGCTTATTCATCAGTATTCAATTTTATTTTGTTTATCCTTATCTACGTACGGATCCGATTATATATATATTACTTCGCTGTCTGCTGTCTGTCGCGAGGAGTTTTGGGGTTGGTGGTTCAATGAAGATCACTGCCACGACAAAAGTGGAAGGCTTTCGACTCAGTATACAACTTAAGTATTACAACATACATTCGCAGTTTTACCTTTAGTCAGAATTTAAGACAAAAAGAAAAAAATATTCTCGAAGAAATGCAATTAATCCAATCAAGTACAAAATTGAAATCAAAATTACGAAGCAATATATATATGATGTCGTAAAATCTGAGAAGACCCCTTCAATGCAACAAGCGCCACATCCACCGAAACTTGCGTTGGCAATCCAAACTTACGTCGAAAATTGTCAAAAAATGTCGTATTTGTAGCAACCAGCAACCCAATCACTTCCAAACTTTTCAATTGATAACGATGAAGAAGGAAGGGAATACAAGGAATATATATGTTCTCCCCTTCGACGTTAACGTTCACTGGCTGATTCTTGTCCACTTTCAGTCCATGTGTTTGAATATTGTTTGGTGTTCCTTCTTTGTATCGATATTGCTTTTCGCTTGATATGTTTGTATGATCAGATTCGTGTGTCTATGTGTTCATGTATGTTTATATTTTTATAATATTACTAATACACGCTTTACATAATTACATAGTTTCATTGATGGATTTGGCTGACGAGGATAGGACCGGGTGAGGTACACCCGGCCGGTCCCTCACGAGACCTTTGGATTTCTTTTTGATATCATACACTTTACACGCATTACATTATGTTATTTTTGTTCAATAATTCTTTTGAATAAATAAATGTTGTCTGTCTTAAAAAAAAGAAGTGTCAAAGAACGAAAAACAAATTGTCAAAAAAAATTCCAAATTTTTTCGATAATCCCAAAATTTCAAAAGAAATATTCTCATGAAGGGTTTTTTTTAAGGCAGGGGTCCTTGCCCACAGCATCCCCCACGAGGGGCTACGCCCCTTCGAACCCCAAAATTGTATCTATGATTGTCCAAAAATTTGCTGAGAGGGCTGAGAGGGGTAAAAGAAGGAAAAACAAATTCTCATAGAAAAAAATCCAAAATTTTTCAAAAAATCTACAGTACGTTAATCGGCCTTAATAGAACTGTAATAATCTTGACAGTATTTGTAGTGGCCTCCACAATATGTAAAATGACCTTTACAGTATTTGTAAGGAGCTCTACGGTATGTTAAATGGCCTAAACTTTACTGTATTGCCCTTAACAACATTTGTAAGGGGCTCTGCAGTATGTTAAAAGGCCTAAACATTACTGTATTGCCCTAAACAACATTTGTAAGGGGCTCTACAGAATGTTAATCGGCCTTAATAGAACTGTAATAGCCTTGACAGTATTTGTAGTGGCCTCCACAATGTGTGAAATGACATTTACAGTATTTGTAAGGGGCTCTACGGTATGTTAAATGGCCTAAACATTACTGTATTGCCCTTAACAATATTTGTAAGGGGCTCTTCGGTATGTTAAAAGGCCTAAACATTACTGTATTGCCCTTAACAACATTTCTAAGGGGCTC
>JAQIXO010000899.1:0-14860 GCA_034700305.1 Protaphorura armata
ATCAGCCATCCGATCCGAACCCGAACCCGATCCGAACCCGAAACCCGATAAGGAACCCGAACCCGTGAGAAACTCTACCCAGTAATCCCGCACAATACAGGATTGGTACTAAATGGACAGCCCATATCGAAGCATGTCAATGAGATTAAAGTGCACCACCCTGTGTAATCACCTTGAGGGTCTGACCAACGACCCCCACTTACACAGAAGTAGCCTTTCCACTCAACCCTTTAAATTTTATGGAAAAACATAATATATAATCTTGAATATTTTATGAAGTTTGGATGTGTAGGAGTACAAGCCGTATTTGTATTACTTTTTAATGGAACGGTGGTTTTTCTCTTCCCCCTCCTTCCTTCCCCAGAGAGGAATTGCAATCCATGCATGAGTAATGAGAAGAGTCAAAAGTCTGAGTCTGGTCAGACTAAAAAAAATTGTGAAAGTGGTGATGACAACGCTACATCCGAGGAACGTTCAAATTCTCAAGAGTCTAATAAAGTATGACGACAAGGGGTCGGAGTCAGGGAACCCAAAAGTTCACCTCAAATCCCGGGTCTTATCTGTCAAATCTCAAATCTAACGGACGGATTTTTGTCTGGGAGGTCTCCGTTACATAAAACTCCAGGTTTCTGAAATACACTGAAGACATTTACATGATCAGGGCACGGGCACATACTACATACCTTGCATTGTCTTAAGAAGTCGAGTGGACAACAGGACAAGGGCAAATGACCGACCAACCACACAACTCAGCAGGAGACAAAGACTTATGTCAAAAAAAATATTCTCATAGGGGTTTGTTTGTCGATCATGAGAATTTTCGTTTCAAAAAGCGACACGAGACGAAAACGCAAGAAACCTGAAAATTCCAATGTTACGGAGGATAACAAGGGAACGACTTTTCATGTAAAATTCTATCACAAGTGTTCCAACCATGCAAGGTACCCCTTCAAAGCACCACCTCGTTTTTACACAAATAGTGGATTCCTTGTTGGGTTGGGTTAGTTTTTGTTTTTGTTTCTAAAAACTATCAAAACGTGGGAGTGTCAGGGGACACGGGCACAGGACTGTGGAGACTGTGGACAAAGACAAACTTTATGCATTACTGCTACGCACGACAACAGCAAGTACTAGTTTTGGACTTGTGTCTGTCTCTGGTTGTATTTGTGGAATTTGAACATTTCTTGTTCGAGGGTATTATTATTATTGTCCCTTGGAGTATTTTGATGATTGTTTCATAAATCGAAGCCACAATCCACATACAATCCCTCTTCCTTCTTCCTGGGGGTTGCGGTTCAGTTGAAACTGAAGTTTAATGGAATTATTGAAGTTCTTGTTATTTTTGAAATACAGGGTGTTCCACCCCATGTTATAAAGCATTCAGTAGTCGAGTCGAACCTCGGGGTTTAAGACTATTGTATTACTACACAGGGTTGAAAATTTGGCAAAATGTGTATCACACTCCTGGTGTTTCAGTTCAAGGGTAGAAAAAATAATACCTTTTTTACTGATAGTTACCGCACATTAAGCGAGATGTTTTTTCAATTCCTGAGATTGATTACAAACTACAGCTGATAGATTACAAATTATTTAAATTTCTGTAGGGTGATACGATACCAAGATTATTTTATTCAAATCATTTACAATTCAAATGATATCAGCTAAAGAAAACGAATCTACTTTAAATGGTGGTGCAAAGTCCTGGCGGAAACAATCAAACATTATCTGAGAGTATATTTTACAATTTATTCTTATAATTTTTAAAAATATGAAGTAGTGGGGAACCGTACGCCCCGGCCGTTAGTATGGAATCGAAAATGTAGATAGTCACGGTGATACAGATACAGAGCTAAAATTGATTTACACAACATTTGGGTTTCTGTTTATGTGACAGATGGGATGGAAATTGTCATTGTCATTTGTTATCAGTTTGGTTCCCCCAGACATTACACATGCAATTCCACCTCATTAAGCCCCGGGTTGAATTTGCCCTAATTTTGTTGTATATATTTGGGACACCCCTTTTTTGATAAATTATATAAAAGATTTTCGTTGTATTCCTTTCTGAGTGTTAAATTCTCTTTCGTATGCATTTATTCTGTAAGAGAAAATAGAAAGTTGAATTTATGTTAGTTCACGTTCAGCACATGCACAGAGAACGGAAATGTTTTACTTATTTACTTTGTTTTTCTCCTTCTCATCACCTCTGGCCATTTAACTAAACTAAGCAAAATAGACATGTTTCCTGAATATTTTACAGGATTACAGATTTTCATCGAAATTGCCAATTTTCCAAGATCAAAGGAGGTCCTTGTCCTATACTGTGCATTTTCATGTCAGTCACTCTCTTTACAGGACCCACGAAAATAGCCCCAAGGCATTTTCTGTATGTACACCCATAACTTTGACTGTGACCACGACCACGTACGTAGTATTTTCAGTGCATAAAATCCAAAGTGCTCTCATCGTTGATTACCTCCAGAAAAGAGAACAAAGGAGAAATTCATCGGACCCTCTGTCCCCTCAAGGTCTAATCTACTTTCTCTGATAAAGGGAGGGAACGGGGTTGGAATTTTGTTTAAGGATCATCATCATCTCAAAGTTATTTCAAATTAAGATTCTACCTTCCAGGATTAAACTCGGAAGAGGTACTAATCGAGAGTACGGTACAGAGTACAGTACAGGGTGGTTCAATATTTTATAAGAAACATTAAATTTTTGAACTACATACAATTGGAGAAAATTCGAAATGTCTTGAACCACCCTACAAAATAGAAGAATTTAAACGCCTGCTAAATATACGCCCGATAACCTGGTCTTCCGAATTTCTGTCTCTTTGTTCTGTGTTCAAAAGTTGTTATATGTATGGAAATTGTACATATTGCAGTGGAAGTGCAGGAGAGGACCGCACGCCATGAAAAATCTTTACACTTTTCCAATTTTCTCTTTTCTCTTCAAAATGTCTGAATGCTCCTTTTGTTCAACTTTTTCTCCCCGCACCGCACCACACCCGCCCCATGACTCACCGTCGGAGTTTGATTCTTGACGTGGAAAGTTATTGGAATTTATTTTTTTATCCCTTGTTCCACGTCAAAGAGTTACGTCGTGTCAAACTCAAACAGAACAAAAAAAAAGAGAATAGAATTGATATGTGTCAAAATAAAAGGGAAGGCAAGGCAGGGCATGATAACACGGGTGGAATGTCAATTCGGGTCGCCCAGTCTCCGAGATCGGGCAATTTCGGTGGAAGGAACCCGACTTATTTTGAAAACGAAACTCATTTCGAAATTTTGTAATTTAGCAAAGCAAAGAAACTGAACTAAAATAAAATAAAATAAAACCGGTAATTGCTAGTCTACCACGGTCAAATATTATCGCGGATTTTTGTAGGAATCGGATTCAGCTGCACTGCTGCACTTTGGGGCATTCATTACCATGATTCGGTCTTTGACCGTGTGATCCGTGAACAAGTCATTTCTTGGAACAGCCTATGGTGTATGGAGTATGGAGACGAAGAAACCCCGTGCAAGAAATTCTTGTCACTCTCCCTTTCATGTCAAGACTCTTCCGGACACTTTGTTCAATTTTATCACCCATGATTGACATCCACTTGTTCCTTCCAAATTGTCCACTCCTAACACTTCCGTCCAGTCCGGGTCTATTGTATGCCCCTTCCCCGAATATGTCACTTCATTTCTATGTCTACTTCACTCCAATATTAATGGAGAGCAGACAAGGTCAAAAGTCTTTTCTATTCTAAGGATTGTCCAGGCTATTTTGCACTACTGTACATTCTGGGAAAATTATGGTCAGCTTAAGTATTGTAAGCACAAGGATCAGCTAGCTCTGAATTTACCATGAGCATGCAGTGTTTTACATGTAAAAAGCATTTATTTTGGGAAATACGGGATATGATTGAATCTTAAATTTTAGCTTCTAAAGCCCTACCAGAACAATCTAATTAGCCCCCTTGGTTTGGCCTTTGGCACTTGGGTGAAGGTGTCGATATGGTAGTGTGATTGGGCCAAACGAATTTATATACGACAGCAACACAGGTGAAATGGACATGTGAATAAACTTGAACAGTCAACACACACCCACACCCCGGTGCTAAATCCTAAGTAGATTGGAGGAAGAACCCAGGTCATTATTTTGTGCTGTCAAAATTGAACACATGCATGTTGGCTTGTATGTATTGGTTTGCAGGTTTGTTTGAAAGTTGAAAAGAAGGGTGTGAGGAACACGCAAGGAGTTAATCAATTAATAACGATTATGACTTAACACCCTTGCCTGCCTGTTCCTGCCCAGATGGCCAACGCTTTATAGAATCCGGGGTGACCTTAACTCATAAAGTGTTTACCTGTCAACCCTCGCCTCTTGGCTCTAATTTGACTGACGAGAAAGAGAAGTGAAAAAAGTGAGACCAGAATTTTGCATATTATTCGGTTCGTACATGGTAACCACTATATTAAAAGTGTAGTAATGTAAATGGATATTATTGTTATAAAGAGGTTTTTTCCATACTTTAAGTATTTTATGCACAGAAACTCTGTGATCTTTCCTTGTAACTTTTATAGCGGCTTCGGCTTCTTTGATCCTTCACGACACAATAATGGCCCCTTGAGGCACAAAAGTCTTTAATACTAATTTTGAGATGTTCCCAGGATGGGTCTTCTCTTAAAGTCCCAGGTATTTCTATGGTGGGATGGGATATGGACAGAGCGTGTCAAACAGGAGTCCCTTCAAAAAATCCCACAAGGTCCTTACAATATTTCCCACCTTAGCGAATTGATTCAGCTCAAGGAAACTTCAACCGAATCAAAAGTCATCAAAAGTATTCAGAACGAATGGACAATATGAAGAATGCATGAACATCTTTTGAGTTCCTCCGCGACGAAATGCTGAATCTTCAGTTCCATCCAGGTGACACAATCAACTTGACTTTTGGTTCAAGCTAAGAAAATTCAACAAAAGCCATCGATTCACCTGGGAATAAAACTCAAAAGGTGTTAGTCGATCAGTACTTCATAAAATCCATTATGGAGAATCGACAATCGACTCAAAATGAACTACCGTATCATATTTTCAAGAATGTAGAGTGAATGTTATTTTCAAACAACTATTTCCCATACGGATCGATCGCACAATAGCTTTTACTGAGAAAGCAGTATCAACTGAAATTCATTTTTGTTGACACCGGTAAAGAACATAACCAGAAATCTTAGATTTTGGCAGATAAATCGACCAAATTGAATATCAGATTCCATTAAATGTTAATAAACCTGTCCAGTATTTTATTTAAAGCAGCAACCACAACCAATTTCACTTTTTAACTTTTTTAAAAAAGTATCTGAGAGCTTCATTCCGATCACAATTTTTGAAAATCTTGATGGTAATATAAAATGATTTCTAGATTTTGTATTTTTGGCATTTCGAGAGAACTATTTTAACAACAGCGTTTATGACCACAGAATATTTCATGCGCAAAATGAAAACCTTAACCGAATCGGAAACATCAATACTTTGTATTTCCAGGCCAAGGGCTGAATTGGATGAATTACTTCGTCCGTTTCCCCTCGCACGGTCGGAACGAATGGTTGTTTCTTTAGGTAACTCAAGAATAAGAGGATTACGGTTCAAGAATTCTGTAAGAAATACATACCCATTAAGCTTCATTCCTGCTGCACTGTATTATTCTCGTACGACAATCAATACAAAATGAACTACCGTGTCGTATTCACAAGAATAATTGAAGGCAATCAAAGAGTTCTTCAGTCAGAGTGACCACCCGAATGACGGCCGTAGCTTTTCAGCTGTTCTTAAGAGCTTAAACTCAAGATTATAATTTACCTTTGCCTTCGTCTTAGTTTTTCCTCTTTGACGGTGCACTCAACTTATCATTGGAATAATACGCTCATTTTGATAGCTTCAAATAAAATCATCTCTGACTGTTGGATTTATTTGGTATGACTTCTAGCACGGTGTTTTCGATTCGGAAAATGGAGCAATAAATGAGCCATTAGAATTCGGCTGGAAACGAGGTTTAAATTATGTAATTTGAATTCGAGATAATTTTTAAAAGCTAATGAAGAAAAAGGATCATACCGAGTTGTGTGTGATTTTAAAAAATGTCTATTCAATTCCTGGGAGTACAAAAATTAAAGGAGTAGCACACGTTTTACGAGGCCCAACTCTGGTAATGTCTTTGGAGCTGTAATGTTGTTGAGGGTGACAGTTGGACTTTCAAGTGATTATGAGCATTGTGTGTGGGCCGAGAAGAGAATCATTTCCTTTCCTTAAAAAATGTTGTCTTGTGAAAGGGCACGACAACAATGGTAATGTATGATTATTGTTATGCCCTTGTCTCATGACATTCAAGTCACCCGCTCCCTTGAGGTAGAAATGATTCTTATCTTACTCACTTCGTTTCCCTTGACCTTTCTCATGCCTCATCACTTTCCCTACCCCTAATTCAGCGTGATGCTAAGGATTAAAATGAAAATTGTTGGGGCTTCGATTTCAGACTCCGGTTCCCTATATAGAATTTACAAAAATACATTTTATATATTCAATTAATTTCCAGATGTCCAGGAATCCACTAGTAGTGAATCGTTCCAATTGGCCAAATGTCGATACCCGCAATGGGGAGAAATCTAATTAAGAGACAAACCTCTTTAAAGCAACCAGTATGTATGTATTTTTAGAAGCAAATGCAACGTAATTCAGGTCTTCCTTTGCCGTTTCGCTGTAGTGTGGCCCGATTCCGGTTAACAGCCGTGTAGGGAGAAGAGGTTTAAAATTAGCGAGAAATTTCTCCTGAGGTTTCTCTTTTGGTTTCTGTCAGGCTAAAGTCCTGGGCAAAACAGTTGTATATCTACCTTAATAATTCCTCTAGAAAATACGTCTTTACCTTTCCCTATTATGGTAAAAGTCAATTTTGCATCCTGTAATAACCCGTGGGCCATTTTGGGCTATTCCGATGATGTTTTACAAAACGTGTCCTTCAAAATTGCTCTAGCTGCAACAACAGCTAATGCTAATGTCTTAAAATTTTGTGAATGCTTGACGAAAGAATATGAAGTAGAAAACCTTACGCACTAATCGAGAATCCCGAGGACCGGGTTAACCATTCAAACATGAGACTTGACATAATCCCATAAAGGTAATGCTTTATAAACTGACTGTTGACAAACTTGAATTCATTATCTGAGAGAATTACATCATACTTTAGAAATTTCCAATTTCAATCACAGGCGTTCACCTACACGAAAATTCCAGCCAGAAGTACTCACGACCGAATTTCTTCTTCAATAGAGCCAAATGGGTTCATACAGTACGTACAAGGGTGTCGATTTTAGAAATCACGCCGATTCGTCACGTCGGCCCTAATATATAGAATCGTGCCATTGAGTGATTTCTGGTTGACTGAACTCAACCCGCTATATCATTGGGGTATGGATTTTAGACAATGTAATTGCAGGCAGCGATGACAGGGGTTATCCCTCAATTGTTACGACAACGACGATGTCAGCGTCATTGTCTGGATTTTGGGAGAGAAAGCTTTGTAATACAACGCCGTGGAGAAAGTACAGGGTGGTTCATAACTATTGTTTTCCCAAACTCATCATTTCAAATTCCATGGAATTCTTACGTCATGCCATCTGTAGATCCGTAACATATTTTTTAAAGAAAAAAAGAAGAATGAACCACCCTGTACACGACAGTACTTTTGAGGCGAGGGTGCAAGTTTGGAATTCCTCCCCTTTCCCAATTTTTTCCGCTATCCGCAAAGACGATAGAGACACTTTTCGTTTGAATTTGAACGTATTATTTGAGAATATTGAGTGTTCATCGGGTGACAAAGCTCTGCTTTCCCTGCCTGCCCTGTCCTGGCCTGGTCGCCTGGTCTCTCAACCGTAACACGATGAATGTCAAAGTGAGTATAATTGTTAAAAGTTAACGGTTGAGAGAGAGCCAAAGGACTTTATCGTGTTAGGACTCACTATTCTGTCTATGGAGTAATAGTAATCATAATAATATCCCCCCCTCACATGCTCTCAATGTTGCACGTGTCTATAATCCCACCAATTTCTAGGATTTTGGGACAAAGTGCACCAAATGGGAATTCAACAACTCGAGTGGAGGAGCGAGCAGGAGATGTGCATTGAGGTGAAGGGATTTCTCTCATTTTAAAAATATACTGTACTTCAAAGTGAACGAACTACTAGGATTTCAAAAGGGCCAAAAAACTCACACCTCGTCTCCTAATCCATTTTAAATGGTATTCCCCCAATTCAATTCAATGCAATGCAAGCATGCAGTCAGTCCTGATAATGATGAAATTGTCAAGACCCCTACCTACAAGTACACCCTGTTTCGCTTTTATAAAAATGGTACCCACCATATACCATGCAACAATGATAGGAGACACTAATGCTTCGATTAACAGTGGGACCATTGTATGTATAATTTATTTTTCAATCAAGCCCAATAAGCTTGTCATAATTGTTCATACATAAAAGATAGCACACACATATGTAATCAGTTTGACAAATTACCGGACTGGGACAAATTATCACTAGATTTAATAAATCATTCTGTTAACTGGAAAATTTGAATAATTTCAGGCCAGGCGAGTTTGATTGTTAGGTTGAAAGCGATATGGAAAATGGCCTCACCAGAATTAGACTTGGGCTCGCAATGCGCAGCGTAATTCTTTGGATTTTAGAAACATCTCAAAATACACATTGGAAAGTTAGTACGCGCCATCTCTGATCTACGATAAAGCAGAAGGTACATTTTAATGGATGCACTTACAGATTTTCGGATGTACAAAACTCCAAAGTCTGTTCCAGCTCGACTGAAAGAGTTGTTCTGCTCGCACTACTGGAATTTCATATGTAATGTGTAGGTGTAGCCAACCGTGTATGCGTATGAATGCCCATTTGTGGGAAACTCAAAGGGAAGACCGTCTCATTAATTAGGGAATGAAACACAAGTAACGCATTAGTAAAATCCAAACTGTTGGACACTTTTGTGTCCGAGAAAACCGCTGTCACAGAGTAATTGTGAGTGACGGACAGGAGCTCTTTACTCATTCCTATACCTTCCGACCTTAACCATCCCCCAGGTAACCACCACCAGGTAGCTAAATTGGAATACCTATTCTATTTGAAATTAATCATTCAGGTCTGTGTCACATTGTGTAGGATTTTTAATAAGATTTTTTTTTAAAAAAAAGTGACATTGCATACGTATAAACACGGTGGTTCATCAAATTTTACACTGACGCAATATCTCAGGTTTTAGAATTATCTGGTTTTATTTAACCTCATTGTTATGTAGTAATTGTCAGGTGGATTAATCCTCTCGATGAGCACAATTTCGAAAGAAGATTCAAACTACAGTGTAAGCGGTTATATCGTGGATCAATTCGATTCGAACGATATTCGATATTCATTCAGGTCGTATAGTCGTATCGTACACCCCGCTGACTTAAACACGAGATGAGTCTGAACTCATTATTAATGTGAAGGCATTTGCACGCTGGGATGCTGACACGTTTAAAAAGCAGTGGGCATCCGACACGCCCAGCCACGATTAAGTCCATTGTTTTTGTTTTGAAGAAGCTAAAGCGTCAAAACGTTGTTTTTGATGAGTTACTCGATAAACAGTCATAATAAAACAGGTGGCGAGGTTGTCGTGCTCATGTTTTGCTTCCAACTCATCAAAAGTGGCTGAATCATTCTCTTTTGAATATTTCGTTGTCTCTGTGAGAAGATCACACAAATAAATAATCAAAATAACATAAATGATGACCAATCAAAAATTATAGCAGTATTGTATTTTCTAAATGCTAGGAATAAAAGGTTGCATCAGAATTCCAACTACTTAATTTAATTCTCTCTAAACTATAGAAAAATTCTGTGTAGATAAAAAAACCCATTATAAAGGAACTTAAAAAAATCTGGAGGCTATTTGGGGTGTTGAGTGTTTTAGCAATTTCCGAAACGTTAGTTAAGAATATGAAATATAATTTAAAAAAATTAAGACGTTTTTTACAATACACATGCAGAAATCATTCCTGTTGCATTTTGAAATATCTCATTAAAGTCTTATTAAGAAGATTCTTGTATTTTTTATGAGTGAACTTTTACTGCATTGATAAAATTGTCCGTCATTCCTGAGGTTCAAACAAAAATCCAACATGATTTTTGAGTTAATGTGCTCCTTGCATGCATCCATGCAACATTAGCATTGTTCTTGTCATATCAAATCCTGGATCAACTTTCTCATTTAAAATGCTTGAGTGGATGAAACAATGAGTTGATTATGTAATGGTAATAGTCTGACAATAATGCAATGCAGAGTAAAAGAGTGCGTGTTCATTGTTACTGTTTCTTGGACTGTAAAATTTCTGTGGGTCGTAGTCGTAGTTCGTGCATGGCTCATTTGAAGAGAGACAAGAGCAGAAAAAAAGAAACGTGTCACTTTCGAAATTAATTATTGTCAAAGGCCACGGAGAACCTGTTCCAGTGGTTCAATTTTTTATTTGCACGAGTAGGTCCATGTCCAAAAGGGCATGGAGCGAATAAAAAAATTTAACGCACTGACTGCGATGCAATGCCCGAGCGACAATGTCCGAATTGAAATGATTTATTTATTCAGGGTCATAAAATGCGAGCATTCCCGTTTGCACTGCACGCATAGTTTTTAGTGGACAGAAAATGAACAGGTTTTACTACCAGTGCTCCGAAACAGAGAATCTATTCTCTGGCTGCTACAGAATATTATTTTACAGTATTTTTAAATTTCTACATTTTCTTCTGGAACATTTTTCAAAAATATTAATGTATTCTCACATTTCAGCTTCAGCTCAACACAAATTTTGCCAAAGTTGGGATTAAAATGTAAAAATACCGTTGATATTTTGAACCAATATTTTTCTAAAATGTCCAAATTGATCCAATTCTCTTACAGTGAAATCTAAACTTGTGGATAGTTTTATAGGAGTTGTATAGTAAACGAAAGGAAGGACTTCGCAGAATTTATGAAAACACCCACAAAAATCAGTCCACCCGAAAACCTATCATTGCACTACTCCAAGTCGCCTGTTATCTCACCGAACGCAATGTCATACTTCATAAGTATGTGATTTAAACATCAAGGTTCACTTCAGGTAATTAACCACTTATGCTTCTAGTGCAGGGCGATAGATTTTACTCATTTTAGAGTGTGACTATAAAGAATAAAATAATTACCAAAATGTACAAACAATATCAAACAAATCTGGGGAATCCAGTGAGAATATTCATTTCATTGATAAGAATTCTTTGCGTGCAACTTCATCCAAAAAAATATTTATTTATTTAATTATTTATTGAGAGTTTATTGAGTTGACAAAGATATACAACATGGCAAACACAATAAGGAAACACATATGGAAAAAGTCAAACTTTTTTTGTTAAAAATTTGTGTATGCGTTGCAGAAGTACAAGTTGTTAAGATTATTTATAAATTGTCTGTCCCGGATTTTTCTAACATCTTGGGGATATATTCGAACCTATGGGATGCCATTCATATTAGTGGCCCTATTTAATAAGAGCAGTTCAGTGGGTTAATTTTCTTCAGGCTTTATCAGATGGACGAATTATGCGATTTATGAAAAAGTTGACATCAAGGGGAGACTTAATTTTCTACAGGGAAGTTTGATTTGCTTGAAGTTTTCTTCTGTAAATAACAACACCCATCTGTCTTTTTAAATTTTACCGAATAATGTGAAACAATCATGTCTAGGTAAGTTTGATTTTTGTTGGGTATATTTTAAAGCCGCTCTCACCCGCGTGTATCCATTAATGTTCTGACGAACGCTTTATGAAAATATTCCTTTCTTCGCAAATAATTTCCAACTGAATATTATGCCGAAATGAAAATCTCTATCGAATTAGCATCCCAGTCATATAAAATAAGAAATTCTGGACTTGTTCTACGATCTTTGTTGCCGGAAGATGTTATCTTGATTTAGCCGCGGCGGTAGCTTAGCCTTGGGACGAGTGCCCCCACGCGTCTCTGAATAAAATGACCCGATAAAAATTCTGTTCAGGTACATAATTCAGGTTGATGTTTAAAAAAAATCCCTCATTCGTCTTGTTCCGACGGACGGACGCGGGAGGGTGGGTGACTCTGGATCTGACTCCTATTATACAAAAGAGCTTTGGCCTCTGGAGGAGTGAATTCAATCCAATTCTTCTTCAGACTTCATCTCTGTATCCCATGAAGCTTTTTGAACAACTTGCCCTCTGTATCCCATTCTACTTTACGACCCAGGAAGAAAATCGTGACTCAAGGAAGTTCAGTCTGGATTCTGGACTAGTCAAAAAACTACAATGCCAAAATACGATACAGTCCATCCGATTCCAATTTCATTGTTACCTGCCGATCTGCCCTTTCTGCTTAGCGCATTCTGCTTTTTTCATTTAACTCTTCAGGAGTTTTTTCAAATGCGATGCCGAGTATAGAAAAAAAGATGCCTCTAATCGTATGAAAATCATTAACGTGACCTACCGCTTCAATTTAACATAATGGTAATAAAAACCTAATAAATATGTTAATATAGTTTGGCAATTGTGAATTTTCTCGGATGGCATTCGTGAATCGTGAGTGCCTGTTAGAGGAAGGAAACGTAAAAATCGCGTCCGCTCCGCACATGTAAGTACTGTATGGCACTGTATGGTAAGTACTGCAGTATGTGCTCAAAATGAAGTGCCCTTGTCTAATATTTTAATTCCAGGACTCACCAGGAGTCCACGCTTTTAAAAAAATGATGTTTTTTTTCTTCTTATTTCCCGAGCGTGAATCAAGTCAATTGAGTCATTCTAAATCAGCGCAGCGAGACGAAACAATTTTATTTTTACGATGGGATTCCGTGACACTTTTCCCCTTCATTGCTTGGTCTAGCTGATGCGAACCATATTTCTTACGACTTGGACTTAGATTGGACAAAGTGCTTTGGTGGATTATAATTTCTTGCCTACACTCTTGTTTGCTCGTAAAAATTTTGAAAAACCTTTGGCTGAAATGACATACTCATACCAAAAGTGGAACAAGGTGGTTCACAAATTTGTTTAGACTTACTGGAGGTAACAGACATTTTGCCATGCCTGGTCCTTTTTTATTTCAGAATATGTCAAAAATAATCCAGTGAAAGAAGGGATTTCACGGAGACGTACATATTGGGTCATTTTGTGAGAGAAATAAAGTTTTTCCTTGCAAGGGTCATACATTTCATTTATCGGAGATATCGGGCGTTGACAGATTCAGAAGAAAAGCTTTTGCTTTTGGTTCAATTTCCATCAACATTGTGCACTTCACCATTACCATTATATCTTGTGCTATGCCATAATGAATGTCTTCCCATGTGTGAATTATGCCTTTTAAGGCTCTGGGCTCAGCCCTCACAGCCCTCACACAGGAAATGTGATATTTTCGACCTGAGTTGATTCTCTGACTGACGAGTGAATGAAAATAAGGGACCAAGGGCTCATTTCGTTTGTTCCCTTTATCCCTATTCTTTCACAGTGGGCTCTAAACACATTACATTATGTTACATTAGGGGGCATTTACTATTCAAGGTGTCATGCATGAGGTCATTCAAGCCCAGGCAGGCAAATGCCAAACAGAAAATAATGCCACACGACTTGTTTCCATATCGAATTCTGTCGAGGGCCACTTTTGAGAATATGGATCACTTTACAAGGAAATCACTTTACACGTAAAAAAGCATAAACCGTGGTAGGATTTCAGGCGTACTTGCGACCATAACAAGTTTCAGTATAAAATGGTTCCCCTGTAGGATTTTGTCCCGACCTAAAAATAAGGCAAGGCAACGAAAATCTTTGACCTTCAATGGATCGCAACTAAACTTTTAGTATTGAGTTTCACCCCAAGTCCAACTCCAAAATATTGAATGGGAATTGGATCCAGATGAACCAAAAAAGGAGCAACAGAAAAGAGCATTGATTTTAAGGGTCGCAAGACTTCATACAAAATAAAATAAGTGGAAAAGTCTAAGAAAGGATCAATTTTTGGGGGCCCTTTGAGTTTAAGGAAAATATGAGACGTCTCCGACATGTCATTCTTGGCGACATGCCATTAACTATTGGACATCTCTTAAAAAGTAAAAAGTAGAAAATAGTGGAATAAGGAAATCCTGAGAGCGAAAAGAGGTTTCGTTTTGTATCATTGAGATGGTTTGCTCTGGTTTTGTGAAAAATAGACGATGGAACCAATAATGGTTTGGCGTCTCAAGTTTCGTTAAAAGATGTGAACGAATTCGGTGATAAACTTGGAGAGCTCAAGTTGTTTTCCAGTCCGCGCCATCAAGCCATTAGACTTTTACCTGAAAAGTCTTATTTATTACAACAATTTTAATAGGTTGAATTCTCGCTATATCGACTGATGTGCTTTTTCAGAGGGATGGATGACTTTATTGATCATAAAGATAATCGGCTATCTAATCGAATCTTATTGTTTCTTATCAGATCAGATATTTAATGAATCTGATAATTTCGAACCAGATAATCCTAGAGCTGCCCTGATCAGATTCTCTATCTGATATTTGACATAAATTCTGTGGTTTTCCATCTGGAATCTCTCAAATATTTTCGCGAAATATTAAAATTCAGATCAGATATCAGACACCAAATATCAGATCAACTACCTAATTTGGTTCTATCTAAATTGACCTCAGATCAGAAAGTTAACATATGGCGTACATTTATGAATGGGTGCTATTTAACGCAGCTTCTTTTTTAATACAAAGCGCCTCCAAGTTAATACATTGCGCCTAATCTTTAATAGA
>JAQIXO010000900.1:0-14859 GCA_034700305.1 Protaphorura armata
GCATGGATTTGAACAAAAAATTTCTGGTATTTCGTTGAAACTGGACGAGAAATATAAATTCATTTCGTTGTTAAGCTTAAGGAAAGCTCCACAAAGTCAACAATTTTCCTCTTATAGGCGTCCCATGCCTAGTACAGAGACTGGCCCACCCGGTTGGGCCGAGAGGCCAAACAACAAACAACGTGGAGTTGCCCTGGTTTAGACAACTTTAACTTATTTCTGAAATTTTGAAAAAAACGTTGTGATCGTTCCAGGTGCACCAATCAAAAGTCCAATTGTCTCAAAACGATTCAATCGATATCGATTCAATAGAAAGGGGATACAGGGGTCATATATAGTTTGTTTCTCAATGTTATCCCGAACTGCCTGGCATTATCATCGTCTTGGCAGGGCTAAACTTCTACGAATAAATAAAATGTTTTGAGGTAAAATATTTTATTTCGACAGCCGACTCGGTCGGCCGACCTCGCCTGCGCGAAATAAGAAAATCATTATTAAAATTCAAAGCAAAAATATTTAGTCCTGCAGAACCTCATAGAATTCTGGTGTCGTGACTCATGACAGCGCAGCGCTTGACGTCATATTAATAACTAGAGCCTTGATGAATATATTATGAGACATTATTCACCTTGACACGACATCAATTTAAGCCAGTACATGAACATGCCAATAGGTTTGACAAATAGACACACAGACACAATACATGGACTATGACTTCTAAATAATTCATTTTGAGTTGGTAAAAGTACTCTCTCCACCGCAGTGCTAAAATTGTAGGAATAAATGGAATATTTTGAGGTAAAATATTTTATTCGGAGAGCCGACTCGGTCGGCCCACCCCGCCTGCACCATTAACTATAACTGTAACTTTTATTTCAGAATTTTAATTACTGAAAACTGAACTTGGTCAAAAATGATTTCAAATAAATCTGTACAATTATATTCACTACATATAAAAATTGGTTCAATTTTAAGAGTTTTTCCTTACAGATGGAATGCAAATACGAAGATAATGGAGGAGTACCGTTCAAAATCATGGGTTTGGTACAATGCCATGAATTTGTGCATACAATTATTTATCACCATCGTCATTTCTTCACATCCATTCACAAGTGGATTTGTTCCGGACCAGTTCATTCTTTTCTGTTTTCCATTCTTCCTAACTGTTGGAGTAGCATGTTGTCAAATCCACATGCAAATGAATCACAAGGCAATGATGGCTGTTGTTAACTCCGTCTTTACTCTCAACAAAAAATGGAGTAAGTCAGTTGTTCATATTTTAGACCCAGACGCAATTACTTAACCCTCTTGTCATTTGTCAATTGATAGCATCACCTCATTATATGAAAGGGCGGGATGGAAGGGAATGGTTCTTTAAGGCTGGGAATGGACTTCTCGTATTTGCAATGTTTATATCCGAATTCTTCCTGGTCGCTCTTATACACGGGAACGTTCCACCTTTCGTAGTTTGGAACACAGGGTATTTGTCTGTCACAATTGTCCTCTCTCTCTTGTTCAGCTACATGGTCATCGTGGATCTTCTATTCGTTTGTTTTTACTGCTACATTTCCATGATGTACATCAGCCCGTCAGCAGTTTGGATACAGAATATTTGGTAAAAATTATTCCGCGCAGTCATATATTTTCTGTAACACTGAAAATTAACTGAAAAACTTTTTACACACACAATACCTCCTAATTTTTGAATTTTTGCCCCATATACATACCCCATACGGGCTGGCACTGTTTTAGCTGTTTGCGATTATGGTAGCTGTTTCTTCCCTGACCTCCATGGGTTATGTATATGGGGTAAAAATTCAAAAATTAGTATCTGGAGGTGTTTTCACTTCTGCACGAAAATATTGACCAACCAAACCTCCAGGGCATGCCAGGGCACCCAAAAAATATGGCGTGTAGCAAGGTTACACAGGTTTACACCGTATCATTCCCTTGTGAGATTTGGAGAAAATAAATCCGAATATACAAACAAATAAACAAGCAGATTTTTGCTTAGGTGGTCCAATGCTGACAAGCAAACGATGGAAGTACAAAATCGACGAATCCTTTACCGTACACATCAAGTCATGAACAAATGGGGAGTAGATTTGAGCAAGGGTTTGATTGCAACTGAAATATTTTTTGGGAGCGGACTTCTCATCGTGTCGCTCTATTCTTCAATCAAGTTGGACGTCACATTTGTGTACATCGTGTATCCTTTGACAGCAGCTGCAGTTGTGATAGCGTTAAAAATGTTACTTAATCTAGCAGGCAATATGGCAATCACGTCTATGGGATTCACTACATCGTTCCGGGGACAGGGAAAAAAAATGTCGGCATATGACAGACGGTTCATTCTTTCTTGCCCACAATTTGGGATTTGGATTGGGGACTTTGTCATGATTTCGAAAGAAACCTTCGTTTCAATTGTCTATGACTTTGTTCTGCAGAGAGTCATTGATTTATTATTAACTTAATTCGATCAAACTATGTAATAGAGAAATGCACGTAGTGTGTAAATATTTCTTAAAGGTGGCGCAATGGCCGACGGGCATATTTTCTAGGAATGCCGTTTTTCCCACTCGCTCTTGCTCTAACTGTTTTCAAATAACTTGTGAATATTAATAAAATTTATTGTTGGACACTAATTCTTGAGGTCAAATCCATTCGTAAAGAAGGTCCGACATACACTAGAATGGAATAACAATTTTGAATTATTTTTATCTGCTACAAAGGCATTCCGTAAATGCAACTACGATTCTATTTAATTTTGTATATAATATTCTATAATAATTTAACTATTTAACTTCCTAAGATTTCGAGAGTATCTCAGGAAAATCATAAGCACAACGCAAAAGCAAAGCCTCGTTTTATTCACAAATGAATTTTATTCAGTTTTCAATATAACTATTTTGTAATTTCAATGTAAATCGAGTGTGCCTTTAATTAATAAAATAAAATACTTTATGCTACTATGTACTACTACTTTTTGCGTTTGATAAAAATTTTGATCAAAGTTGATCTAATAGTTTTTGAATTAGCTGCATAAATGAATGGATTTACACAACTATTAAAATATCCAAACCAAATGAATACATTATGAAGATGAGTCCTTGTACAGCCAAATCCAATTTGTAACGTTGTAAGTGTTAATAGTGCCACATAAGGGAACCAACAGATTATAAATGATCCAATTACAAATGCCAACATTTTGGCCACTTTTCTTTCACTCTTGCTTTGACTATTATTTTCTTCTGCATAATTTTTCTGACCAGCCCCGCCGACATGAATCCTGATAGCAATTTCACCCACAATCGCCAAATTATTTTGTGAAATCGACTTCTCCCTTCTTGACAATTTTATATAAATCCGCCAATAAATTGTGATCACGACCAAGAACCAAATTAAAAAACAAATGGTTAAAAAACAAGAGAAGGCTTGGCTGAGTTCATGTTCTTGATTACAATTTTCATCCCGAAAATCCCAACGAATTAAACTCGGAAATGAGCTCATTAAAAATGATGAGATCCAAACCCCAGTCGCGAGACAAATGTTGAATTTTCTTGACATAATTTTTGAATATTTTAATGGATGAATAACTCCAATATATCGATCCATGGCAATTGTACTCAAAAATAAAATAGAGGCGGCACAGCATCCAACTTCAATGTGGTAAGTGATCACACACACAACTTTGTCGAATGGCCAATATTCCATTATGTAAATGAGTGCACTTTTTGGGATTATTAGAATGCCGACGAGTAAATCCGCGATAGCCAAATTGACGATTGGAAATGTGGGCAGATTTCGACGAACGTCTTTGGAACAAAGAACGGCAAGGATCACACATGAATTTCCAGTCACGATGGCACTTATTAAAATGAAAACACCCAGGGCGATTAGCCAATTCACAAAAGTTATATTGTTTCCATCTAGTAAATGCGGAATTATTCTGAGGGAGTCCAAAGTAGACGAGTCGATAAGTGAAGGGTTTGTTGTCGTCATAATTTTAAATTGTGGTCAGCTCGTTTTCACCTAGGAATTTTGAATGGGATAATAATACAAGAATATTTTTATTTAGTCGATTAGTGAAAGTACAGTGATTGGAATGGTCCCCTGACATCACCAATTTTATAATATCACTCCACTATTTTTAATCCCTAGATATTCTAAAATTTTGGAGTCCAATTTCCAAAAGTCCAAGAACTGTGTGTCAATCGAGCTCAGTACATATTTTTTATTAGAATGCAATAATGACCGTGCCCCTGTCCTGCTTTCTCTTATATGTAGTACTGTTCAAGGTCCGAATTCGGAAAGAAACGCTCAGTGTGCAGTATGCTAGTAATTCATAAAAAATTACAGAGTTAGAGCATGATTTTGTTTGTACAATCTAGGGACACAAATGTAAAGATTAGGAACAAATTGGATGACAATGTCATGTCGGTTTCACAATCACAAAAGTAAAACATGACACTTACAAGATACGATGATTGATTGACTCATTTTCACGTCGTTTCTCATATTTATTAGTTGTCCTTCCAAGCTCATTCTGGATCTTAACGGATATACAGTGTGGATCATGAAAATATAGTCACGATAAGCTAATAGGCACATAATAGAAATAAATAAGCATTGCATGTCAAAATATTAATGTTATGAATCTCGCTGTATTCCGATTACTAATAAAATGATGAGTGGATATGACTAGAACGTTTTGTCATTTGGACAAGTACCAAAACCCCTATTTATCTTATCCGGTTTAAGTTTCGAAAAATGAAGAATCGTAATTTTTTTTAATTTTAAATCGATAATCCCTGATCGACTTCAATGTGGTTGTGCATTTCTCCATGTTAAGTGTAAATATCTAGTTTTAATTCGAGCGACAGAACCAAAATATTACGCACTGCTACTCCCAGATGGAGACGATGAAAATTATTGTCCGTATCATCTATCGGCGAACCTTGACATTTATGCCTTTATCACGCATGAGAGCTGTATAAACATTATCCAAGTCTGAATGAATTTTGATCTAAAGATGACCCTAGAATTTTGAAAGGCTAGCCGTAGTCGCCCATTTAAACATGGTTCTTGGAGAAGAACTTGCGTGTCAAACGAAATTAATCAAACAAGGTTCTCCTTAAAGTAAATCAAGAACGAAAATGCAAACTATTTCAAGCAAAGTTCACTTTTGACAATTTGTGTATGATTTGCAGACATATGAGCCAAACATGTACAGGGTGTCCCAGAAAATGAGGGCATATTTTGAGTTACTCTAGCGAGGAACGGGTTATCCAAATTACTCGAAGTATGGCTCATTGGAAAGCCAATCGTATTTGGAATAAGTGACATGTCACTTTGGAATGAATGACTAAACGACACCGACAGGATCAACATTATTACCCAAGGAAAATTTGGTACCAATCGAACGAGGAGGTCAAGGAGACGATGTGTACCAATTTTCAGAATTTTGTGACCACGCATGTGGTGTCACAAGGTCAGTGAAATGTATCCGAATTGAGAATGCTCAGGAGATTTTGAACTTTGATGACCTCATCATGCCTGACCGGTGGTCACAAAAATCTGAAACTTGGTACACGTTGTCTCCATGAACACCCCAATCGTTTGACGTCACATTTGACCTAGGTCACCGTGTGACCTTTTACCCTCTTTGAGTCCTCCTGGTCAAAGGTTAAACGGGAAAATGAATTCAACGTGACTTTGTAATCCCGTATTGAAAATTTTGGAATTCAAACTGACATGCGCCTTATGCCAAATGCGACTGGCTTTCCAAAGAGCCATTCCTAGAGAAATTTGGACAGTGCGTTCCAGCTATATGATCCAACAAAATGTGACCGCATTTTCTGGTACACCCTGTGTAATTTAATAATTGATATCAATCGATTAATGGGTAGATCTTTGCGTGTTTTATCTTATTTAACCAGTCCATTATGTTAAGACTATACACCGCAATAGTTTCTCGTTCACAAGTTTTAGTGTGCACTACAAAAGTGGTTCTGTATTAGACAGATCAATAATATTTCTACGTACTCGTCCTTATAAAAATGTGACCTGAAATTGACGCAAAATTCTAATTAATTGGTTTCACCCCGTGTTCTATTTCATAAACAATTACAAGATTAAGAATTTTAATTAAAAGTGACTGGAAAAATGTTGCAAAGATTATTGATCGGGTTTTTATTTTGTAATATATTTGTTGCTGGTGTTCTGGTACAAAGTTTACCCGCTGTGACAGTATTAGCCGAGAGAACAACACAAGGTATCCTTAATCTATTTGAAAACTGTTACATTGACCTAGTCTTACCAGAATCTCATGAAATTCTTTTGGAAAACAATGAAATTCCGTTAACCTTGTCTACTTGGAGAAGAGAATTAAAAAAACACACGGATAAGAACAAATTAATCATGAGTATGGGACGACAACTGTGTTATTCAGTTATATTCATTTATCCAGACAATAGTGCCGCCGATATAAAGGATTATCTTAACCAGTTCCTGTCCTCCGAAATTGGTTCTAATGGCTACGTGGGTTTTTATATCACACTAGTAACAACTGAGAACTTTGTAGTGCCACGACGTTTAAACTCATATAAGATTCGATCATTTCCGATTAATCACTTCATACTAACACAGGTAAGACTTCACATCGGAACTCAACGTTAGCGACGACTTATTATTCAACTGTGCTTTTTTTAATTGTTTAGGGAAAAACACGGTTTGTACTTCATCAAAGCTTTCCTTGTCAATCGACTGAAAAATTCGACGACGCAGATTTCATAAAAACAAGGACTATTTTGGACTCAATTCATCAAAACAGTATGAAAAAGAAATGTCTACCCTTTTCATGGTATACGGCAGATGCTTGGGGATCAAATAATTATTGTGGCACAGCACGAGTGAGTTTAGACAGACTAAAATTGTCAAACCTGAAAACCTTACAACCTGGCCTTCTTATGCTGGGAATTCTCTCACATTCATTCCTAAATTCTACGGTCCTCTCGCACAGTGATAAGTGCTTGTCGAAGACCAGGTTAAGAGTAATAGGTGGAACAATACTTTTTGGGACAAACTACAACCTTCCCAGTGATCGCTATTACAGATATTATATTCCATTCAAATCATCCGCCTACAATTTTATTACATGTGACTCTGAAAGTTTGGACGAATGGTCTTTCAGTCCATTCGTGACAACATTTCTATTCAATATTTGGCTTACATTGGTCATTACGGTTATCATTCTTGCCGTTGGTCTACACTGTTGGTTTCGATCCCAAAAGATGGAGATGAGTTCTCTAATGTTGATCCTCAGTGTTTTATTGGAGCAGGGACCTGTAATTGTGTCCCGTCTTAGAAGTAATCTGCATTTTAATACTGTCTACTCTGCATTTTTATTAATGGGAGTAGTTTTATCAAATGCCTACAAAGGAAAAGGAATCACAGAACTGACACAGCCATTCCCATCCAAACAAATGATTCAAACTTTCGAAGACGCTATAATTTCGAACTACATAATTTTACCAGCACCTTCATCTGTGATTGAATCTGTGTTAGAAGATACATGTCACACCCAAAAAGGAATGAGCGCATTTTATGAAAAGTACAAAGAGCTCTACATTCAGACGTCCCCATTTATAAATTATCTGAACAGTTCAATAGAAATGGCAGAAAAAAATTCCAGAAGCACTTATATGAATAAGCTTAAATTGATGAGAAACCGAGTTCAACTGCCAGGAATAAAATCGTGTAAAATTGATATGTTTGACCAACTTCGTAAATGTGAGAAAGCCATAATAGTCATAGATAAACGTAATGAGTTGGAAAGTATTTTACTAGGACTACTCACTTTAAAACATAAAGGGACTGTTAAGCATGTGTATTATATTGGGAAGGATAACTTTAAAACAATGGAAGACGCTATTCAAATTGACGGTGTAGAATGGGACAAAGGAATGATTTCTCAACTGATCTCTATGACATTGCAGTCTGGAATTTTTATGCAGTGGATTGAGTTGCGTGAGTGGGGAATTGATCTAGACCGGCAGAGGGCGTGGGCGAACTTAAGACAACAGGATTGCTTGGCTTGTCCACTCAGAATCGGGAACACGATATTAATACTCTTCAAACTTTATGGAATTTGCATGGGAATATCAACACTTTGTTTACTTATTGAAAATCTGAAACATTGGGCAAAATATTTTACAAGTGTGAGATTATATTCTGGTAAACTTAAGGATTTTTTTATTTATGTGCAACATCAAATTGCAATGCTACAAATGAACATATGCTGTGCGCAATCGTTTCGACGGATGAGGCGACACATATCTCGTGTATTTCGTAAAGCATTAGAATCATTGTCGGACTTGATTCGCAGGATGTTTGTTTCTCTATTTGGTCATATTTCCAGATTGAATGGATTATTCAGCTAGAACCAACGATTAGAATAATTTCGATGATTTGGAAGACCTGCTGCCGTTTTGTATTACATATGTAGTTTGGTCTGTAATTTGTGTTATCTGTTTCGAAATCGCTGAGACACTTAAAATATGCGTCGTTAGTGCAAAGTAAATTAACAAAAACTATAAACAAGTTACTCATTAAACTAAATCCAGAGCGTGTTTTTAGAAGCCGGTTCCGAATAGTAAATACTGGAGGCGGCAAATTTAAATAGAAGACCGGGCTTTTGCTTTTATTCGGTATTTTACGGTATATCCTCCATCTTTCAGAAATGTATTGTTTCGGCACTAACTGTATGAGAATACTGTAATTCACATTACTTGATAGCTTGCTTGAGGGTACAATACGATAAAAATTAATTATGTTTGGAAATTATTTGTAAACAAAATCATGGGTTGTTTTTATTGATTTGGCATAAGTATTTGTAATTCTCACAATCAAAAAATATATTACAATATTATATTTTAAACACGTTTTGTATTTTAAAATATTAATTTGGTTTTAATATCGGATGGCTAGAAGGATTGAAATCGTGATCCCTGTCAACCAAGTAGTTGGACTTGTGAGAGCTCCACCGTTGTCGCTTACGGTCGATGGTTCTGGTTCAACTGTAGACGGATCATTTGGTTCCACTGTAGACGGATCATTTGGTTCCACTGTAGACGGATCATTTGGTTCTACTGTAGATGGATCACTTGGTTCTACTGTTGATGGATCATTTGGTTCTACTGTAGATGGTTCATCCGGTTTTCCTGTTGTGGGTGGCGCTGGCGTTTCTACTGGTGGATCTTCTTTAGACTCCGGGAAGCAATCATGGAACAAAAACTTTTCCAAAGAATGGTAAAGATGTCGATTCATACCTGGACCATTTATCCCATGAGCCTCATCCGGATAACTCTGGTAAATTTCAATTTGAATTTACTAATATTTGTACTCATCATGCATAAAATAATTTTTAAAAACTCACCAATTGATAGAACATGATATCATTTTGCTCCAAAGCCCTGGACAAAATCATGGACTGTTGGTAATGAACGTTGTCATCAGCATTCCCATGGACCAAAAAGAATTGTTTGTTCCGGAAATTCTCCACATGTGTCGTGACTTCACTTATATTGTAGTTGTCAGAATTCTCCACAGGTGTCCCCATGTATCTCTCCGTGTAGATTGTATCTGTAATGTTTTTTGTATATTTTTTGTAAATGCGCTAGTCTGTGTTAAACCAAAATCACACAAAATTTGCACTGTACCATAGTAAAGCCAACTAGTGACGGGTGCAACTGAAATTCCGCACTTGAATACCCCAGCAGTGTCAGTGGACATGACCTGAAAATTATTTTAACAAGATGCCATTAGAGTATCTAATTTACGTGGTCGTAGTTAGTGCCATCTAAATACGCGTGTACCATTGCTGTTGCATATCCACCATAAGACCAACCCCAAATGGCTGTGCGATTCGGGTCAATGTAGTTTGTGTTATCAATCAACCATCTAGTGACAATAATCAGAATTCAAAATTACAAAACCATCGAATCATATTTTTCTCTGATGAAGTAACTGAGGAAACTTTGTGTTTTTATAAATTTGTTAGTCGATATATACTTACTTAGCACCCGCAATTTGATCTTCAATTTCGACTCCTCCTAAATGATTATTCAATTCAAACAAATGTTCCCGAGTTTGTCGGCCTGACCCTCTACCGTCAATGACGCCGTAGATAACATTCTTGTCACTCGCCAAAGATGTTCCCCAATTTATACCGAATCCATAGCGAAAACTTTGTGAGTCTGGTCCGCCGTACCTACATTATATGTATTGTTTGGATTCCATATATATTGTGATATTAAAATAATAAATAATATTATACTTCAAATCTTACGTACACGTCAATGAAAAGTGGGTATTTCTTGGAAGTGTCAAAGTTTGGGGGTAAAAATAATTTGGCTCGTCCTTTTGCACCACCTGCGAGTGGAATGTCAAAAAATGTGACTGGAGTTGGCACGTCCACGTCTACCAAGGCTTCTCGTAGTGCGTCATTATTCACCCAAACGTGTTTTGTAATATCTGCCTGCAATATATGAAGAGTTAAAAAAATTACGTTAGTTAAAATTTTGTTTGAATAAAAATCAATTAATTTTGTTAATAAAAATTGTACCTGAGCAGTTTCTCTGAAAGCTGTTTCTGGAATTCCAGGGCCAGAACAAGAATGAAGAAAATATGTGAATTCTTTACTGAATGAAGCAGAATTTGCTTGACACACTTCACCATTCCCATTTTGTACGTTACAAGTTATACATGTGACAGTTGGAGTCTCCTCGTCTGGCATGCTGTAGACTTGAGCCTCACTCGGATCTCCGACACCCGTTCCAGAGAAATAACTGTAAATAAAATCACACGTAGCATAACGTACATTAAGCGATCGACATCAATATTTATTTTATTTTTCTCACATTTGTTCGTTGGCTTCATCCCATCCAAGAATCGAATCAACGTGGAAAGCACCAGAATTAATATGTTGAACCTCGGTTACATTGATTTTGATAATGTGTCTGTAGGACGCGGGTGCTCCGACTGTTTTGGCAGAGCTCAGAGTTAAGATTACACTGCCATCTGCTGAGTATTTTGGGGTATTGGCATCGATCCATCCCGCTGTTTCAGACTCTTCCCAAATCTGCATGGTAAAATATTTTAAAGAATACTATCGCAGTGAAGTTCAAAAGAGAAGATGATATTTTCCAGGTCAAAGGTCAAAATTGAAACCGAAACACACCTGTTCGCAAGTGTAACCAGTGTTACCGCTGGGATCCCAAACACAGTTGAACCAAGTTGCGATTTGTTGCCGTCTATTCATGTGAATAACAACTAGTTCATCTAAATTTGACCTCCAAGACACGCTTGAAATGTAGTGACGATTTCTGAATGCAGGAAAATTGAGTAAGTACTTTCGAATTGAGTTTGACTTCAACATGTTCAAGGAATGAGATTTCTTACAAAGGGTCTGATCCATCAGGATATTTAAGAAGTTGTGGAAAGATAGTATTCTCAAGATCACAAACATAGACCGTGGCTGTCGGATTGACTTGACCGGACTAAATAAAATAAATTGATTACAATAATTGGGTAAATTACGAATCGGAAACCACACCAGATAATTAAATTTTACCTTTGGATAACGAACATGAATCATCTCAGGGTAAACGGTGTCTCTATTCCCAGGTTCCCCATACATTGCATACTCAAAGTCATGAACGTCCGTGTCATTAAATTTAACAAATGCAAAGTGTTTTCCATTCGGTGCAAACCAGATGGCACTCCCAGTCCCGAACATTTCCTCTGTGTAGTATAAAATTAATGATTAAAAAAATTGGTCCGACATCCTTCCTTAATTCTAAAAATTTTCTGTGCATGTATACAAAGGTTTGAGTGAATTCATATGACTAACCTTCGTAGACCCAATCCGTGTGTCCATTTATGATTGGACCGTTCGGAGTCCCATCTTGTGTGATGGCGATGTCCGCACTATTTTCAAATGCGGACCTCTTGTAATAGATGTTATTCTGGTACACATAAACCAATGCATTACCCACGGGAGACCATCGAACTAATTGGAGTTCAGCACCGTCTGGACCAAGTTCTCTGGATATTCTGAAGACCATTATGGTAATTATGTTAGTGCACACGGTAGGCCAAAAATGAAAAAAAATGTACATCACATAACATAGTTCAGAAAACACACTAGCCACTTACTTTGTCGCAACGTTGACAACGACATACTTAGCCAGAAAGGAATGACGCCATACCTATTGATTCATTAGATTAATTGTACATATATTAATGTATGGATTTGTACAGGGTGGACTATAACTCTGTAACACACAGTTGCAAAATCTTACCGATCTTCTAGAGTGAGTGATTAAGACATATAGTCCGTCCGCAGATGGTGTGAGTGTACTACCCTGTGAAGCCATAATATTTTTTACACCAAAGTTCATGAGCTGTGAAAATTTTAATTTTTAAGTGAACCTACCGGGAAATCATTGTATTCAGGAGGGGAACCGTCAAAATATATAGCTGACGTATTGGTTGCAACATTGTATACCATTTGATTCATTCCACTGGGATACACTAACTCATTATCTGTAAGTAAGTCACAAAATTATAATTATTTTTTGATACTAATAAAATACACAACTGCTAGCTACGCGCTACGGGAAAAGCATTCACAATTCGGCCTTTCTAACTTGAGCGCGTGCACGCGCGCGGCTTACCAGAAATCCATGCCCCGCTAAATCCACTAACAGGATAAGTCCTGACCAAAATATCTTCAAGGGTGATGGTTTTTTGTTCAGTAAGACGCACAGCAATTGTGAGACTTAAGCAAATGCCCAAATACACGGATGATTGGAACTAAAAATAAAAATACAAAGAAGTCTCACTATTTAAAAATTATAATATTAGCTCCAAAAATACACAAAATAGCATAAATATTCAGAACTAATCTTAAATGCAATTTTCAATGTTACAAATCATCTAGAATTTCACAAAAAAAAATAAGCAGTTGAACATAAAGAATTTAATCATCGCGAAGAAAATGTACGTAAAGTAACAAATTAAATAGAATTGAAAAAAAAATTCAAATTGTTGATTTATTGCAAAATCTATTAACTTTGAGTTTCAAAATTCCGTATGCCAAGGAAATTTTAAAAATACAAAATTTTGAACACTCAAACTAACCCAGGCCATGGTTTGCTCTCAAAATTAGGGAGAACCACCAATAACCTCTGACACGGACAAATGCCTGGGATAAAGTGATTAAAGAATTCTAGCTCAAATATGAAATTGCATGAATTAATTAATTTACAATATCAGTACGTACATGTACCACTATAGAATTTCCATTTTGCGTAAGTTAAGTACATGACGGCATCAAGTATCAAGTGTTTGTCACATTCATATAGAACTGATAGCAAAAATTGATGAATTAGTGCGCAATCTACAATCTAGAGAAGTCTACGTGTGCCATTTCTACTGTCATTGTAATATTTCATGTCAGCTTTTTATCCAGAAATTTATTTGCTCGTACATTACCGTTAACATTGTGATTACACGTACAAATCATGTACTTTCAATTATATTCGTGTGATATTGTGATATCAAGGTCTTTAGTTCAATACCCTCCGTCACTTGTGTATTGTATTGTGTTCTGTAATCTCCAGGTTGAATGGAATTAATATTTAGCACACGGTTCTCAGGTAATTTGCTCTACAAGCAATGCAAATGTTCCATCACCAGGGAACACAGTGCCAAATTACATAAGTATGCTCTAGTGGTTCTTTTTACATGGTGAGTCGTCATAAATTTAGCCGACACTCCGTAAGAATTTTTGGGATTGCGAAGTTTACTTTTGCGAATTTGTTGCATGGGGCTTTGGGCTCATTAATGAATAAAAGGAATGGACTATCTCTATGAATGGAGTATTTAATCGCATTGATTGATCGATTGAATTTGTGACAGTGTTTGTAATTTCTACTGATAGACGGTTTCGATTTGTACAATAACATAAAATGTTATTTTTGTGTTTTAACGAATTCGTTCTTTGAAGGTCTAGAATTTTATTATAATCTGATTAAATCACAGTCATTCATTTTATTTATTGCTTAATTTTGTCAAGAATAAATTTTGATTAGATTAATTTTGTAATATACAGGGTGGGCCAGAAAGATCTCCTCCTATTTGAGCTTAAATAACTTTCTAACCGTATAACTAATTCACGTGCGGTTTTCGCTAAATTGAAGCCAATCGACTAGAAGGATGATTAGAAGTTGAACCCTGTCAAAAAATCGGACTCTGCGAGCCCCATAAAATGAAAAGTGTGAAGTAAGAATTTTTAACACGGCGGAGATGCGACTGAACTTTTGTCAAAAGTGAAATTCAACAATTTTCGGAATTTCTTATTCGGCAAATTCAATGTTTCGTAGTGACTTGTCCATAAATAATCCCAACGATAAAAATTAATTATGAATATAAATTATTTGTAAACAAAATCATGGGTTGTATTTATTGATTTGGCATAAGTACTTGTAATTCAATCAAAAAATATATTACAATATTATATTTTAAACACGCTTTGTATTTTAATATGTTAATATGATTTTAATATCGGAGGGCTAGAAGGATTGAAATCGAGATCCCTGTCAACCAAGTTGTTGAACTTATGAGAGCTCCACCGTTGTCGCTTACGGTTGATGGATCATTTGGTTCCACTGTAGATGGTTCATTTGGTTTTACTGTAGATGGCTCATTTGGTTCGAGGGTTGAAAGTGGCGCTGGTGTCTGCACTGGTGGATCTTCTTTAGGCTCCACGAAACAATCACGGAACAAAAACTTTTC
>JAQIXO010000901.1:0-14857 GCA_034700305.1 Protaphorura armata
GACTCGCTTATTCGAGTTTATGACAGAAATATAATCTGAATTTTGTAGAAATATTTGAATTCACCAATGCTCGTTGCGGGGCCAAATGATTATTCGTGGTTATGGTTCTTAAGGGACGAAATGCTCATTCAAGGTTCAAAATTCTGAAATCATATTTTTACAAAATCTGATCACCCTGATTCTTCTATTATTGACATAATAATTGAATTACTTAATGTTTCTAATTTAATAATTCTTCCGCGCCTTCAAGTTGAGCCAAAGTCCACCGTCGGGTTTCAATGTAGGACTAACTGAAAATTTGATTGGAATCTGAGTCTTGTCAGACGGTGCAATAATAAAATTCTGTACCAATCTTGCGATTACCAACTTGACCTCAGTCAGAGCAAATCGCGAACCTGTTTTTAATTATAATATAGATTTTAATTAGAAAACAATGTTCAGAGTATTCACTGTTTGTAGTTATTCATTTGAATAACAATTACCAATGCAATTTCGTGGACCATAACCAAATGGTAGAAAAGTGTAGGGACTCCTTGCTGCCTTGGCTTCTTTTGAAAATCTTTCAGGATCAAATGTGGACGGATGAGGATAAATGTCCTCGTCATGGTGGATTGCATAGTGAGGGATAAAAATCGTTGTACCAGCTGGTATCACTAGTTTTGTTCCCGGGATTGTGTAGTCTTTAGTACATGTTCTGTCCAGTCTTTGATTCGGTGGATACATTCTCAACGTTTCTTAATTAATTATTAAAAATTTATTAATTAGATTTATTTCTTGATCTTTTATTTTGTAGTATAATGAAAAATACCTGAGATAAATTTGTCCATGTACTCCATCTCTTGGATAGACTCGTAGGTAAAATTATTCCCATGATTGTTGAAAGATTTGACAACCTCATCAAGTAATTTGTCTTGAATGTCGGGAGCAATCGCCAAATGATAAGTTGCAAATTGTAAAAGACTCTGTGTCGTGTCAAATGCTCCCAAGAAAAATATAACACTTTGAGCACAAATTACGTCATGAGTTAATAAAATCCTAGATTTTTGTTCCACAACTTTTTGATCACTTAATTTGGCCTCTTCAGTTTTTAATTCTTGTGCTCTTGTCTCAAGCATTAGCTGAAGAAAATCATCTCTCTTCTCTCCAGTCTCCTCTCTATGCTTTATATTGGATGCAATCATGGAACGAAAAAATTTACTCGCGTCCGCATTCAAAAACGGTATTCTGAGTGCAGAAGCAATTTTAGGCATCATAAAAATAATTAAGAATTTGATGACACTCTTAAATGTCATTTTAACTGTAAGTTTCTCAGCTGATTTTATAAAGATTGATTTGTTTTTATCAAAGGCTCCACTCTCGAGTCCAAAAGCTGCACTAGAAATGACATCAACTGTCAGTTTTCCATATCCATCCGCCAAGTTAATCTTAGGCGTAGTTTTGATTTGATGACTCAAAAAATGAATGAGTCGTTCACAACTTTTTTCCATAATTCCAAACATTATTCGAATTTTCCGACTCGTAAACGTTGGAGTCATTTTGACTCTTAAGTCTCTCCAACGCTCACCCGTCCTGAAGAATAGCATTTGAGCCGTGAACTCATCCACATGAAAATCTCTACGGTCAACAAAATGATCAAAGTCTTTGACAAATATGTGTTTGAGGAGTTCAATGTCTCTCACGTAGAGTAGTGGTCTTGAGAAATCAAAGCATCCTCCGAATGGCTCCTTATTTTTCTTTAACACTGAATAGATTTTACTATCAATTTCTGCAATGCGAAGCTTTCCAAACATTGCTCTGATTTGTGAACATCCGTAGAGCTCTGGAATGTCCACACTCATGAATCCTTTCTTTGACCAATAGTCCTTCAATTTATATTTCTGTACCCAAAAATAGATTCCAGCGACCACAACAGCCAGAGGAGCGAGGATCCCCAAAATGATCCACATTTTTATCCAATTGTCAGTCAGTCTCTCCAATTCAGGGCAATCAAAATCTTTAGTTTATTGTAATTAATTGAGAGAAGCTTACTGGGCTTGGCTTATGTATCTCTATTGGAAAACAACTAATCATTTTTTATTTTGGTGTGAGTATAAATACGGAACTGTACTGTACCATGACTGTACTTGAGTTACTTGAGGATGGGCCTTCAAATTAAATTCATTTCACTGTCACCAACAACAACATTCTTACTTCCCATGTTATGGCAATCAATTTACATAGTCGTTCCACTTGACCGCTTATGTGCATTGTCAGCAGCAAGGTGGGCAACCGGAATCGGAATTGGAATTCGAAAATAATCGGAATTTGTAGAGAATTGGAATCAGAATCGGAATCGGAATTTTATATTTAATCGGAATTTTATATTTAATCGGAATCGGAATTTTATATTTACTCGGAATCGGAATTTTATATTTAATCGGAATCAGAAAAATCGGAATCCGAATTTTATATTTAATCGGAATCGGAATAATTGGAATCCAAATTATCTAGAATTCGAATTAGAATTCGAATCGGAATATAGAAATAATTGGAATCGGAATTCAAATTGGAATTATTTTTTTTTCGATTCCGATTAATGCGCATGGAATTTAGGACAAACGGGGTAATAAATGTGTTTTTTAAATTTCATTTTTATGGCGTTGAGACAGACTTTCCTTTGAATTCGATCTGCTTGTGCGAACTTTTTCACTTTTTTCGGATATTTTATTAACAAAATTAAAACTAGAGAAAATGGCGGCGAAAGATAAAGGTTTTTTTATTGTATTATTTTGCCATAAATTGAGATTTGTGGAGGTTTTTTTTCGTTTTGTGGAATCGAAATCGGAAAAAAAATTTCAAACATGTTAATACGAAAATCGGAATTTTAAGAATTATAATCGGAATCCGAATTTGTAATAATCAGAATCAGAATTTAGAATCGGAAAAAGAATTGGAATCGGAATCGGAAAAAAATAATTTGGATTGCGCACCCTGATTGTCAGACTATTAAGAAGAAAAAACCAACCCAAACAAACCACTCGACTCCCAAGTCACAACAGTGCATGAGCGTCACTCACTTTGTCAACTCACAACTGGATTTTAACTAGTAATTTCTCACAAACAAATAATAAGTACAGAGTGTGTTAATTGAGTTAGCGTTCACGTTCGTTTTTAGAAACGAAGTGTGTACAAAATGGTTCGCTTTCGAAAGAAAACCAAGACAATACACAAGACAATTTTGGTTTTAATATTTTGACTGCTGATAAAAACATTAGACTAAAGACATGAATACAAATGAGAGTATTGACTATTATTAGTCTACTTTATTAGTTCGAACGCTCAATGTGAGACTAACGTCTCGTTTTGCGAAGGCAATGGGTGAAAAATAATCAAACTTAGATGGAAGAGAATGGGGGTCTAGGTGGTAATCAAAATTTAAAACTAAATGAGCCAAAGCAATCTTGATTTCATAGAGGGCAAAGAGTCTTCCTGGACAAAGATGAAGTCCACCACCCCAAGTGACAATGTTAGGTGAGTGAGTGGGTTCCTTTGTTGTCCCTAGAAATCGAGTCGGATTGAATTGCATTGGGTCTTTGAACTTGTCCTCTGCATTCCCATGGACCATGACCATTTGACCCGACAGAGCCACGGCATTCACGTCCCTCTCAATGTAGAACTCTCCCACACTCAGACACTCTTGCATGGGCTTCCTCTGAATTGAGAATAAATGGGCAGAGATCCTGGCCATTTCCATGACGCATGCATGGAGAACCGGACCCTTCAAGAGTTGTCTCGTGTCATGAATCCTCTCCTCACACTCTTCCCTCAATTTCTGCAATATCTCTGCATTCTCAGGCATGACCATGCACGTGAGTGCATTCGCGAGTCCCACGGATGTGTTCTCTGTGCTCACAAACATGAATCCCACCATCAACTCTGCAATCTCTTGATCTGTCAATTTCCTTTTGTGCTCATCTTCAAAATTTACAGCTGATCGAATGAGCATGGAATCTATTTTGTCCGGGTCAGTTCGGTACGGCTTGACTTCTGCTTCGAAATGAGAGATGAGTGATGCCCGGAGTTGTCGGACTCTCCACCCGAATAAAACTCTGATCCATTTTTGTGGAATAAAATAAGAAGAGGTGACGATGGTGTTGATGAGACCAAAGAGTTTTCTCATTTGGGCCAGAACGACGTCCTTCAATTCGGCTGACATGAAACATGAGTGGCTTGTACGAGCAATGAATCGGTATGTCTCATTTTCAATCACACACTTGTACCTCCCATTCGCTCTTGCTTCACACTCTTTTCGTAGACGACTGGCCGCCTCACGTGCTTCATGGTCGATCTTAGGAATGAGGTCGTCATACCTCACTGCAAGGGACTTTCGGAAAAAAGTGAAGGCATTTGTTAGCCCATAGTCTTGGTCATAGAAAGGCCAATCAAAATTTAAGGACCGGAGTGCATGCTCCAGAGATAAAGTGTTCTCCTGTTCTTTGAGGTAAGTCCATGCCATGTTTGAATCTGCAATGATGATCAATTTGGTTCGAAAAAATTTGACGCAAAAAATTCCACCGTATTTCTTGTAGCAATCGTTGACGAAAGCAAGGACGTCAGTGAAGAGATAGAGGCCATGACCAATGAAGGGTAAACCTCCTGCCACGACAGGAATTGATTTCTTATTTTCAGGGATTTCTTCCTTCACGGTTCTAGCGCCTTTGGAAATATAGTAGAGAGTCAAGAATAAGGAGGTGAGAATCCACGTGGTTGTGTCAAGCCTTAAAATAAAACACAATCAAATCAAATTAATTAAATTAAGATGCATGGCCCACGCTGTCTTATCGTCCTTTTGAAATACTAAAGCATTTTCACTTTAAAACCCGTTTGATTACTTCAACTTACAAATATTTTGACATTTGATGAGACAATAATAAAGTCGTCTGATTTCCCATTCGAAGTGTGTCATGGTCGTCAGAAATTGTAAACAAGTGTTGTTCTGCGGCTACTGACTGGAGGACATATCCAACCAGCGAAAAAGCCCACAATCTAATAGACCGACACATTTTTATTTTAAAATAAATTAATGTGTTAGAAAACTCATGGCTAGAAATCAAAAAGACGAATGAGTTCAATCGAGGAAATAATAGGGCGTACTTATTTAATTCAACACCATTTACATGTGTGCATGTAACTTTTGAGGGAATAAATAAGGTGATTCAAGTTTTTTAATCCAGGAAGTAGTTATGCGTATTCATCTAATTTTGAGTCCAATGACTACACTTTACAAGTGCTTAACGCTTGAGGAAATAAATAAAGTGATTCAAGTTTTTTTCATCAAATTGTTGACGAGCTATGTATGACGGAACCCACGAACGCTCATAAGGTAAAATTTTAGGACTCAAGTCATTTAACTTAACCTTGTCTCTCAATATATGTACCAGAAGTTGAACTTACAGGGTGACCCAGAAAATACGGAGCACAGTTGAGTGACTAAAGTGAAAAACTTGTCCTCCGATTTGCCCGACGTGCGGATTAATTATAAGACCTGCGATTTTGAGTTAGAAATAGTTGACCATGAAATCAAATAAATTAAGGAAGGGGTCACAAGGTCTAACACCCCATATGACACGGAACTGACAAAGGCGGAACAGTTATGCTTGAGGGGAAACCACTTCGCCCTTGAATTCAAACCAGAAACAAATCCATCATACTGGATTTGCTTCTGGCTCATTGAATTCCATTTCTAGTGGTCAGTGCTCAGCGGATCCCACATATTAATTATCCAATGTGTTCTTTCAAGATTTTCCACCGACGGAATAATTATGCTTTATAACACCTTGTCATTCAATGAAAACCAGAAACAAATGACTCCAATCCCATGTATCCATTCGCACTCTTTCGAGCAGACCCGAAAAGTCAATCTCAATCTGACCAAACTCTAACCGTGGGTTGTGGGAGTACTTTCCTTCCGCTTCCATGGTTTGTAAAGACTATTAATTTTGGACCAAAAACCATGAATTAGTAACCAAAGTAACCGTCTTTTCTAAATATTTATTCCAAACAAACATACCCTTACTTTTACCCTCTGTATACATTCAACATATAAATGTATAAAATGCGCCTATATTTTAATATACAGGGTGTCCCTGAAAAAGCGCAACAAAGTTTGGTAATTTCCTGTTGCTATACGCTTTGGTACGTCTGTCAGTAATGTAACTTTTCGTAGCTACGCAGAAAATTAGCAAACATTGTTGCGCTTTTTCAGGGACACCCTGTATAATATAAAAATATGAATTGCATGCATAATATAACGACTTCAGTCAGTTGAAGCATTATTGATTGATACGAATTAAAAACACGTTTGCGAAATTTATTCAACATTAATTGCAAAAGACACGACATTGAAGTGGACAATGCACACGATTTAGGTTTATGGGCGTAATGCTCAACATAGCACCACTATACATGGCTGCATGTGCAAAACAAACAACTGTTTGGTACACAATTTGAATTAACTCATCTAATTATTAACTCGGTAACTCGTGGTAATTAATGAACTATTGATTAATGGACACAGTCAGTCACAAAATTTCGGGTAGCATCCCCGGAGAAGCGGCTTAATTCAAACGGTAAATAAAATGTATTTGTAATGTACAGTTCATTTTGATAGCATATCTAACATAGTGGTACAAAATCTTACTGTGCTTTTGTGCTGTTCGAAGGTCCAATACTTCCACATTTCTTTTAACCTCGTCGTCCAAAAGTTTAATGGTTGAATGAAAATGGGAAAATCTATTATATAGCATATTTCATATGCGAGAAAAATATTATGCGATGTCATGCTGGTAAATTCATTACGGCGAATGACAATAAACAGTCGAGACTGGATAGAAAGCCCGCGGAAAATCGTTTATAGGGTGCAGAGAGCGGCAGAGTGGTTAGTGGTGGAGAGGGTTTTGGGAGGCGAAGTCAGTGGTTGGTATAGACATGCAGAGTGGGTCTACAAAGGAGTGTGGTTGAAGTGAAACTCACCAAGTGCAAAGATTTAGAGAGAAAAATCACCAATTTATTAATGATCACTGCCATTCAACAATGGTAGCCTTGCGACTCAGTATACGAAAGATAATACAAATTTAGAGAGATGTCACCCCCTAATTTAAAGTGATGATAACGTTAGAGAGATATCGTCCCCTAATGTTCTAGTGATATTGACGTTAGAGAGATATCATCCCCCAATGTTAAAGAGATGGTAACGTTGAAGAGATGTCGCCCCCTAATGTTAAAGAGATGGTAACGTTGGAGATATGCCGCCCCCTGATGTTAAAGATACTCTCCAGCATTACGGTTTTAAAGAGACATTAATGGAAGCAAGAGCATAGGAAGGCGTATTCAATTTAGTTATTGGAAATCTTCCCATCTCTTTAACATTACGGGGCGATATGTCTGCAACGTTACGGATTTACGGAGTATAATATCCGTTCTACAAACTAGTAGAAACTCAGAGCGTTATGGTATGTTCAACGGTCTAAAACATGTACCCTCCCGACGTGTTTCGAAATAGATTTCAGCCAGAAGCACTACCCTGCTTTGCAGGATTAGAACGTCTTAATTGTATTTTAAGTAAAGCGGATGGGAAGGAGAGGCGGTTGGTGGTCTATATAACCGAATGTTCGCTGCCGACTGCGTTCTAATTGTGTGTACTTATTTAGCAAGGAGAGAGGAGCGCGTAACGGACAGACATTACAATTTTATAAGCCCTTTGCAGGACTGTGTCCACGGGCTAATAAATGTGTGCATTCTGTATGAAATATTAGTTTTTAATTTGAATGATGACAACGTAATGTTTATGGTCCCAAAAATCCAGAGACTGCATATCTAATCACTTGGGCTTTTTCTTCATCCATGATTTCAGGATTGCATCGGAGGATCTCTCTGCCATCATGATGACAGGGGCACACGTGTTAGAGTTGGTATTGGCTGGCATGGCAGAAGCGTCAACAACTCTCAGTTTGGATATTCCTAAGACACTGGATACATAAATTGTTATTATATTTTTAATACTATACATGTCTTATTTCGTATATGAAAGCAAAAAAAATTCAAACCCATTGGTAAGTTATTTCCAAGAAGGTCAAACTTCACAATGAATTTTAAATTTTTCAACATTACAACTTTTAAATTGTGCGGCCGATATCAATGGTTTGTACAGTAGCGGTAAAAATAGATACGGTTGGCCTGAGAATGTTTGAATGCTAATATCCTAGCAGACAAATATTGAAATCAAACAAAATCGGTTTCATTAACCATACCTATCAGAGAACTGACTAGGATTTGACTAAATACGAGTTGGAAGACACTCGCTTCTGAAATTCGGTTGATACCATGTATGATTTTTCCCGGGTTAGTATTAAGGTCGACATTAACTACAACCAGAGAATACCCTCGGTGTATAGCTGGAGAGAGTATCTGAGCGCCCCCTACCCACAAGTTCGCTACCACATTTTTTCGTGACGGTGTCTTTATATGCACATGGGGCTTGTCATAGTGTTAAGCAAGGGTATTCTTTGCATTGACCTTTCTGATCAGTAACCCTACGTCCGGCTCGTGAAAAGTTATCTTGAGGACCCTCCCTGCAACAAATTTTTGGCGTCCGAGTGACCTTGACCTCTGAAACAATGCCCCGGACATTGATTAAGCATTCTCATAAGATCAGCCATTTACACAATTGATTTCTGGCCACAAGAGTTAATTGCCCAACTTAAAAGCTAAGTGTCGTAATTAGGCGTCTTAAGGCTCTTCTTAATATAGACTTGGAATTCGGAGAGCCTAGAAAAGACTATTTAAGGATTGTCATAGGATCGGCTATTCTGTGACTGTTTGATTTAATTGTATAGTTGTCAAACCCAACGGAATACACGATACACCCCTGGTATGTTATTTCGTAAACAATTATGATTAAATACGTATTTACTTGAAATCAGAATCCAATACAGCATTTGGGTCATTAAGACCGTATCCCATTCGGCATGTACCAGCGGCATGGGCAACTCTTGGTCCGACATTCTCCAATAAACATCGCCAGTACCCATCTGTCCCAAATCTTGAGCAACCCGGGTATGTTTTTGTTACGTATTTGGGGTTGTATTCTTGAAAACTTTTTGTATTCTCCATAACCGCATACGCCAATTTAATTCCTGTTGAAAATACTATAATCATACATGGTTTTCGAGAACCTTAATTGAACACTAACGTACAAACCAATACATTGCTTTTAGAATACGAAAATATATTTGCGTCATAGAAAAGCCTAGGCTTGCCAAGCCAGACACCTTAAGAGGCCATACATGTCGGGTGCCCCAGTATTGTTACGTGTCGAAATAAAGTTATGGATTTAAAAAATAAGTAATTCTTCAAACGGCACTGAAAATGGGGGTCCTTGCGTCATGAAATTACCTTCAAGAATTACGTCAAACTCGCCGTGCTCACTCCAGAGATTGTAGTCTATGAGTGCCAGTTCTTCATTTTTTCTAAGACCTGTTGATGGAACATGCGTATGTACAATTACTTCAAGGGGGGGTCGAAATTAGTAAGATACTCACCTAATTTGTAAGCCGTAGCATTGAAACCAATACATCCTTTATATTTTGGTCTAGTGAAATCAATATAAACAATCAGCAATCGAGTGTTCGGATTTTTTGCCAGTTGTACTACTCCGGAGAGTGTGAATTGCAAGTCCGGCCAATCAGTCTTTCCGTCACGTTTCGCTTTACTCGAGGTAATGTAGGCTAGAGCCCAATCTGGTTGGTAGGCCAGGATGCCATCTCCACTCTCTTGGAAGTCCGTAAAAGCATCTTCGGTCAGGTCAACGTTCAAATCCGGAACCAACGTCCCATTATCATTAACAGTGAACTGTAACGCGATTCCCAAATGACGAAACAGATTTTTGCCCACTGGTAAGTCAGCAATGACAGGGATCTATACAACACATAAAATTATTTAGAAAATTATCCCAAGCAAAGTGGACGGAAAAAGTTCCATAGTAGACATTGGAAGGATTGTTGAGGGGCTCAATCAAGCATTTGTCTGGCACGTCAAGGTCTGCCTCATATAAAAAATTATGAGCCAATTTTGGAGCAGGGGTAAATAAACACAGGGGGATTATTGACTCATGTGGTTAATGTACCCCCTGCCATAACATCCCAACAACTGATCGTCAAACCTTTGACGTCACTGTTTAGAGTAATCACAACGCCATGTAAATTTCTAACACTTCGATTCCAAGTTTTTTGGAATTCAATGTAAGAATGTAAATTCCACACCGCAATACAGAGGGTATACAAAACCATAATCAAAACAACATTTATCATCAGGATTTAAACTATGTAGATTTTAAATGTGAGTGTGAATTTCCGCATTCAACAGGTAAATCCCAAACTATAATTCAAATGGTGTTCCGCATTAGGGTGTAGATTAACTTTTGGATTACAGTTCATATCCCACGTGCAAAGGACACCGGACACATACGAAAAACAGGGAACGCAAAATTCGAAAATATGAAATACTATATAAAGTGTGTGCTACGACGCTGCAAGTACTCAATTTGATTTAAACATTTAGATAATATTGACTGAACAAACCAACCCCAGCCTCCTTCAAAGCCTTCCTTGGTCCAATCCCGGATTTCATCAATAGCATTGGAGATCCATTGACCCCACAACTCACCACAACTTCTTTGGAGGCATGCGCGATTTGCGGAATACCGTGCCGACTGTAGGCCACACCATAAGCCATTCTATCCTCATCAATTAAAATCTTGAGGGCGTTGAAAATCAAGGATCAAATAATAAGATTATATTAAATGTTAATTTATTTAAGTGAATGAATGATTTAATATCTACTAAACGATTTAACCTGTTCCACAAAGGAGTAACGCTCTACACGCAGATTTTCTCTCGATTTTTCAATCGGTTCAATGAAGGATGTGTAACTACTCGACCTTCGACCCTTCTTTTTCATTGAGAACAAGGCAGCAAAACCTAAGTGACAAAAATGTGTATTCTTAGTGATGTACAGAAACCGTGTTTTGGGCAAAACCGAAATCTCGGTATCGGTCTATGGCCGATACCAAAATTTCGGTACTTCACAGTGCAAGTGGGGTTTCTATGATCTATGCAAAGACTGTGTATTGGCCAACGCGTTCGCCGAATTTACGTTACGGTGTTAGCATACAGTGGTCTCTAAGACCTTTCCACGTTCTACTCGACGTGGTAGCACAGAGTGGTCGGTGCGGACAGTTTCGTTGGCATTCCACGCATATGGTAGCATGCAGTGGACGTAATGATTGAGGTACACAGCCAGTCACGTGTTAGCCTAGCAGATAGTGGTGGTGGTCTATATAGACATAGCTGGGGTGGTCTATATAGACATAGCTGGGGTGGTCTATATAGACTTAGCTGGGGTGGTCTATAAACAAGGTGTAGTGGTCTATATAGACCACTACACCTTTTTTGGTTTATATGGACAAGGTTGTGGTGGACTGTATAGACAAGGACGCAGTGGACGCATGAAGAGCCCAAACAGTAGTTTATAATTAAAAGTTTCGTATCAGACGGCTTATTAATGCTGTGGCACGTTATGGATAACGCAACCGTTATCAGCTAGCTAGGGAGCACGGAGCAAGTCCGATGTCCATTTAAAGTAAGAAGCGACGTCTCATTTTAGGGACTCATTTTATGAAAAGCTATCTCCCATTCCCATTGCTGAATTTTTCATATCGAGGAAATTTGAAAACAGAGAAATTAAAAGTTCCTGAACAAAATTTGCCGATAAATCGTTCATTCCGTAGGTCTGCAGACCCGGTCTGACGGTTCTGGTCAGTTTCCAGGCCGATCCGGTTTTACCATCGGCATAGGTCTACATAGGAGCGTCTCTCTTCTGTACTTTAAATACAAAAAATAAAAACAAATTGTCATCTTTCTGCGACATAAGGAAAGCCAAACAATCGCTGCCCAATATATCCAGAAGCGAAAATTCTAAGCTCATCAATTCACTAAAATCGCTGTGGAACGTCGCCAACTACTGCTAGAAAATTGGGCTCAAATTGCGATTTTGCACCACGGCGCATGAATGTTAGCGCCGTCGCTGTTGTCCATTCTCCTGTGGAGAGTGGAATTAAATTTTGGCTAAAAATTCTATGTACGAGTTCGGAAATTTAACCCCGCTTTAGCGTAGTTGGAAGGACACGCCTAGGCCACTACGCCTGGACTCGCCCTATTCGAAAATTCGGCTGGATTACTTTCTATTTGAAAGCTCGGATCATAAGATTTTTTAAATCCAAATTCGGCTCCTGCTTGTAGCCAGGTAGAAAGTATGGGAGCATCCGCACTCTCTACACTCATTAAACCCCGTTTGAGTCCATCTTGTTCTGTTTATAAAGAAGTTAAGACATGCAATTATGACTCCATTAAATTACAAGATTAGTTTGTTTAAAGGTATGGTATTTACTTGGGGTGAAAGCGGATTTCAAATTCAGTGATTTCTCAAAATATGTCAATGTGTTTTTGTAATTCCAGCTCGTGTCATTCAGAAGAGCTGCCCAGTGATCAAAGTCAGATGGACTCCCTCTGTTGTACACAAGAGCATTGTGGGAACCAGACCCTCCTAACATTTTTCCTTCCGTGGATTGTATAACCTGATTTTTTAAAAAGGACCACTGGGGTATTTGATTAACTCCAGTATATGAGTGTTTTCTAAGTTCCCAAGAAGTCATGCTTTCTCAAATTCGGTTCAGTACTTGTGAGTTTCAATAAATTATACAAAGAAATGATTCCCAAACTACAAAAAACGTCCCTCTCCAAGCCTACACAACTTATTTAATTTTATCTTACGCCTCGATTTTGAAGTGACGAATTCTGGTGGGGCACAGATGTGTACAAGTAATTTATTGATGGGTGTGTGGCGTAGGCATTGAAAAATATACTAGATCTCGTAGCCGGAGGTGGTGTTCCACCCGCTTCCAAGAGGAGTACAGTGTGATCCAAGGATAACCTATTCGCGAGGACGCACCCAGCTGCTCCACCTCCCACTGCAAGATAACAACAGATCATCAACATTAGAATGGATCTGTCTTTGATCGGATGGATTGTGACTCTTCCTAGTTATGTACTTGTATAATTATAATAGTTAATTTTATTACCAATTATGAAGTCATATGTTCTCACACGTGGTAAATTGTCATCCCCGTCCAATTCATCCAGCGTGACCGAAAGATCATCCTTCCGATACTTGTCAGAGTAAAGTTGTATGAGAAGAGCAGCTGAGCTCAGAACAAAGGTGTACAAATTCATGTCACCCGATTCACCATGTGAGTATGTGCGTTGTGTAGACCGACCAGAGAGAAATAATACTTTTGACTTAACTTGTGGAATTCTAGCCACTCAACTAATTGTCATGAGACGAAAAGAGAATAATTGAACTCAAATACTTTGTATTCCCTAACATAAAAACTATTCAATTGTCTCATGTCTATTCCTCTGTTTTGTCAGACTCTTCAAATCAAATTTCAGCCTACGTTCTTAAATAAAATAATCCTTACTGGTTGATTTCCACAGTGACTGTCTTCTTCTTTTTGTTAGATTGTGCAGTCAATCACATTCTAGTCAAAGCTATAGAATTCAAAAACTTAAACTTACAAGTGATTGACGTGACCTGTCTTATCGCATTTTAGCATGGTGTATTTTTTTGTCGCGGGTCATCGCAATTTTATTTCGGACGTTCAATAAATTTAAACAACGCACTGACAGCTATTAGCCTGCGGGCTACAGCAAAGTACGTGAATGAGAAATTTGAGACCTTTTCACTTGCTTGTATTTTTTTTCGAGAGTTAGTCAAAGAAGGATGATAAGACCAGTTCTCAACAGGCTACCCCGAGCTAGGCGAAGAGGCCAATAAGGCCCCATTGCGCTCGAACTCTAAATTTAATGTGGTTTGGTGTTATAATGTTGAAATGAAAATTACGATTAAATCATTACTCCTGTTTCATGATCGCACACACATCTCACTCGTCATGAAAATACTCTCACTCAGCTCAGATATCAACGCGTTTCTTCACCATTGTTAATTGGTTTCATTGATTCAGTGGTGACGTGAATTATGCCTAGGCCCACATAATATTAAGGCCTGATCATATGAGAATAAAATGTCCTCCTTTAAAATCGCTTAATTGTTTAACGAATAACTGTATAGTTAAAATTTAAAATGGTCAGGGAGTGCATAGTGCCATTTTGCACATCCAAGCAGGGTGGAAATAAAAGTAACTCAGGCACATAATGACATAAAACGACTAAGTTTTCATTTCACGAATTGCCCAGGTTTTAAGAGCGGAGTTGTTGTGCTGACTCTGCTGACCCAAAATCCAAGAATTTTCCTTTAGAACCCTGGGCTCGAATATAGCACGGGTCAAATGAGCGTTTCTGGAAATAAACCCCGGGTCCGAATTCCGAATACCATAGACAAATAAGCTAGCAGTTGTGTGTGGCGGTGTGCAGCGCACATATGGGCGCAGAATCTTTAACATTTAAGTACCTAACTACTAATGTACTGATAGATTGTTTAAATTAATTTTACTCTTGAATCTCGGATGTTGACTAAATATAGTACAATATTCAAAAAATTCTCAACCCTTCGGGTCGATTTTTTATTTGTATTTGAGTTTAGAACGAAAATCCAAATAGTGCAGGCGAATTAGTTATTGCGAAAGACCCACAGGTCTGTAGCTATACGTTTGGTCGTCGTGTTAGTACGTGCGTGCGTTAGTATGGAGGCACTCTAGTTTTCGCATTTCTTAACAGAATCACTTCAAATTTGGTGTGCGTGACCC
>JAQIXO010000902.1:0-14857 GCA_034700305.1 Protaphorura armata
TAATTGTTCTCAAAATCGTATAATGAAATAAATGATTGTATTAACTGGAAAATCTACCTTGACCGTAACATATATTTTTGTAACTACGCCAAATCTAAAACAAACAACGTTCCGTCTTTTCGAGGACACCCTGTACTTCCCCACAATAATTAGATTAGATATTTTAGATAACAGAGATTTGTTCTCCCCATTCAGTGATTCAGTACAAATATGTCTAGCAACGTTAAGAGTTTCTGAGTCGAGGCATGAAAAGTGTTTTAACGTGGGCGCAAAACTGAAAACCAAATTAATTATTATTTTCAACTAACTATCCACCATTAACTGTAATTGTAATTCCTCACAAAAATACGGAGCGGTACGTATGAGGCGCCTTTCACTGACAAAAACTATGTACGTGACATTTAGGATGAATCGACCCACACCCAACCATAAACTATTTTCAGACTAAAAACCCTCCAGTATAATATAGTCATTTGCTATACGTACTGTATTTTATTTGTATTGTTTACCTCAAGTAATACTTGAACTGTGGTCCTGTAAGGGCTCATAAACCAGATTTTCGGTAGCATTGAAATTTAGCCAGAGGTGTGAAGAAAAATGACGTGAGACAAAATGAAAAAAAAATTAACATTTATTCAATACTTTACACATAAATTAATTTAGGTTCTCATCCTGTTATAAAATAGTACAGTTTCTAGGTATACGTCTCCCTAATCAGGTTCAAAATTAACACATGTTGTTGTGGGGTCAAAGTTGATTATTTTCTGGCAAGCATCCCACATCTTTGGGATCGTTTTTGAGTATGTGCTTACGTTGAAGTACCTAATAATATGTTTTTGTAATCCACAACCCACACAGCCATCCGGTTACATTTCTTACAAGGGGAAGCCGTGAGGTGACCCCTGGACTTTATCACGCCATATTTTTTTTTGGGTGCCCCAGCATGCCCTATGCTAATAATGTTTTTGTAATCCACAAACCACACAGCCATCCGGTTACATTTCTTAGTCTTAGTTAACATATCAAACCTTTTGCTTGAAATTGTAATCGTAAGGATGTGAGTGTGTACATTGCCCATGCACAATGGAACAATCAACGGTTCAATACGTATAATACGATGTGCATGCATAAAAGATCACCAAGAACAGAAACACTTCTGGCATAGTTTATCTCATCCATGACTCTTGTAGTTTTTTCAAGATAAGATGCTGAACCTGCAGAGAACTTATCAAAGTAGTGTAAATAGGTATAGATTTCCGTTTCCTTTCCCAGAGTGACTGCTAATGCTAGTGTAAACTGAAGTTCAGAGTGACGCACACAAAAACTCTTTTACTCGGCTCAAAAAAAATAAATTAGTTTGAAGCATAAAGATTTATCCAGGAAGTTCTAGTCATTATTGAACAATGTTGGACATTTGACATATTTTGAATTATATCATAAATGCAATTGCTCGTTGGCTGGAAACCTGAAATGAAAGGGTAATTGAAACGAATATTTGGATATACATTTTATCATTACGTATAAATAATTGTATGTAGTAACTCTATGGACGACACAATTTCAATAATTTAATACTAAACTAATGCATAATAATTTTTTTTTACACTTCTGAAATGGAGTTAAGAGAAAAATTCAGAGATGACTGGAAACTTGGAGCCAACGTGAGTGTGAGGATTATTGTAAGACAAGTGGATCAAGGAATCGTAACTGGAATGGTGGCTACAAATTCTGTTAGATCAAATCAAGCAAAAACTTGACAATCTTGGAAAGTACCCAACAATTTGTTCAAATCAAAAAGGAGCACAGTGTCACGAACATTACAAGAGGACGGAAGTCATAGATATTCAGGTTTAGATGAAAAAGTTCACAGATGCTCATATTGTGAGAAAAATTATCTAATCCGTCCAACCTTAGAGTACATGAACGTGTTCACACAGGAGTAAAACCATTCGAATGCCCAATCTGCTTAAAAAAGTTCAACAATGCAGGGAATCATGCTAAACATTTACGAACTCACACTGGGGAAAAAAAGTTCAAATGTTCAGTTTGTCCCAAATCATTTTCCCAATTATCATTTCAGAAAATACATAATCGAATTCATACTGGGGAGAAACCTTTCAAATGCTTAGTTTGTCTCAAATCATTTTCCCAATTATTATCTCTGACAGTACGTAATCGAATTCATACTGGGGAGAAACCATTCAAATGTTTGGTCTGTAACAAATCATTCTCCCGGGCCTTCGTCCTTCAAAATCATGTTAGGACTCATACAGGTGAAAAACCTTACAAATGTACATTATGTGCCAAAACATTTTCAACATTGAGTGGACGTGACACACATTTACAAACTCACACCCGTGAGAAACCTCACAAATGTTCAACGTGTCTAGAAGGGTTTTCAAAACTATCATTATTGACAGCACATTGTCGAATTCACACTGGAGAGAAATCTCTAGTAACAAACGAGAAAAAGGACTACACATGTTCTGTGTGCCAGAAACAATTTTTCAGCCCTGCACAGCTGAAATATCATGCACGCACCCATACTGAAGACAAACCTTACAATTGCTCAACTTGTTTCAAAATATTTTCGAAATTGTCACAACTTTCCATTCACTTACGCGTACACACGGGTGAAAAACCTTACAAGTGTACACACTGTCCAAAATGGTTTTCTCAGTCCAGCGGGCTTATACGTCACGTGCGAACTCATACGGGAGAGCAACCTTACAAATGTACAGTATGTCCCAAGGCGTTCTCTGAATCCGGATCACTCGGAATACATTTAAGGACTCACACGGGAGAAAAACCGTACAAATGTTCCATATGCGTAAAAGCATTTTCCCAGTTATGCCGTCTGACAATACATACTCGAATTCATACTGGGGAGAAACCTTTCAAATGACTAATTTGTCCCAAGGCATTCACGCGTCCCTTCGGTCTTCAAAGTCACATGAGGACTCATACTGGGGAGAAACCTTTCAAATGCTCAATGTGTCTCAAACAATTTTCTCAGAATGCCAATCTATCAACTCATTTGAATATTCATACGAGGAAAAAGTTTCATAAATGCTCAAATTGTACAAAAGAATTTTCTACTGCATGTAACCTCATGGTTCATGAACGAGTTCATACTGGAGAAAAACCTTATGAATGCTCAGTGTGTTTTAAAAAGTTCTCCGTTTCCAGTAATCGCGACAAACACATTTGAGTTCACACTGGAGAAAAACTTTACACTTGTTTCTTGTGTGACAAACGTTTTACTGGTTCCCATCAGTTAAGGAATCATTCACGTGTTCATACTGGGGAGAAACCTTATAAATGTACAATCTGTCCCAAAACATTCAGGTATTCGAATGGTCTCCAACGTCATGTCCGAACTCATACTGGAGAGAAACCATTCAAATGTCCATTGTGTCCCAAAGTATTTTCTCAGTCTTCAAATCGAACAACTCATTTCGAAACTCATACTAAATAGAAACCTGAGAAGTGTTGAGTGTGTCCAAAATTTATTAGAATTTAATTTTTTTTTACCTCCAACTTGGTATTTTAAAATATACAAAAATGCAACAAAAAATTGATTAGTTTTAGATAAATTTTATCATAATCAATTTTGACCCCGTACTAACATGTGTTAATTTCGTACCTGGTTAGAGAGACGTACCTAGAAACTGTAATAATGTATAACAGGATGAGAACCGATATTAATTTGTGTCAAAAAATCTGTTTAAGATATTGTACTGAATAAATGTTAATTTGTCTCACACGTCATTTTTCTTCACACATCTGTCCTAAATTTCAATTGTTTTACCGTGGCATATATGTACATACATGTCAGGTGGATACATTTACACTTACAGGGGTGCCGGAAGACTTATTTACATTTAGTAGTTCAAAGTATTTCTTCAAGCGCACAATACAAATAAACTACTGTATAAATGACTGTATACTGGAGGGTTTGGACAGTTTAGAGTCTGAAAATAGTTTATGGAAGGGTCGATTGGACCTTTTTTCAGGGCAGGTAATTTTTTTGGGTCAAAGGCGCCTCATACTGTTTCCTATTTTTGTGAGGAATTGATAACTTTGTTTCTGTTACATTTCACATTTCAATGTCAATAGTGACATAAACCTAATATCACACAGTATTCACTCAATATTCACTCAATTCAGGCCAAAAAAATATTAATATTTTATTGTGAATTGTTAGCAATTTTATTAAAATCTGGCATATTAAATTGGTGACAGTGACGGCCCGTACATATGTCCATAAATCAAGTGAGGAGACGAATCTCATAGGTAATTTTTGGAGAATTATACTAGCAATTAATTTCAACCTTGACCCGGAAAGACCAAATTCACAAAATTTTGAATCAACGCATGAACCGTTAATTCGAATCGTAAAATTTTAATAACGTTTATTTATTAAATCTGGATACACTAATCATTAAAAAATTCATTTCTAGCTCTCTGCCATGCAATCTTCGTCAAAAGAAATACAAATGGAATTCCAGGATGATTGGAAACTTGGACCACGTGTTGAATCCAGAGTTGTCTTAAGAAAAATGAATCACAAGAAAATTCACGAGTGTTCTATATGTGAAAAAAAGTTATCGTGTCTGTCGAAATTGAAAATACACCTAAGAACACACACACTGGAGAGACCGCACAAGTGCCCAATGTGTTCCAAGGCTTTTGCTAAATCCAGTAACTTATTTGATCATTTACAAACACACACACAGGAGAAACCCTACAAATGCTCCATGGACAAATGCCCATGGACATTCCCTACAGCTGATAGACTGAAGAAGCATTTTCGAACTCATACTGGAGAAAAACCATACAAATGTATCACGTGTTCTAAAGCATTTACAGAGTCTCGATCATTACAATATCACGTACGTATTCATACCGGAGAGAAACCTCACAAATGTACAATGTGTTCTAAAGCTTTTACGGTATCCTCCAACCTTAACACCCATATGCGAACTCATACTGGAGAGAGGCCTTTCCAGTGCTCGGTGTGCAAGAAGGCATTTCCACAGTGGACCGCGTTAAGTGCGCATATGCGCTCTCACACTGGAGAAAAACTTTACACGTGTTCAGTGTGTTCCAAAGGATTTGCTTCGAAGTCAAGCTTAGAAAATCACGGACGAATTCATAGCGGAGAGAAGCCGTACGAGTGCTCAGTGTGTCACAAAGCATTCAATAGATCTCATCATTTGGTGACTCACTCACGTACTCACACTGGGGAAAAACCGTACAAGTGTACCATGTGTTCAAAAGCATTCAATCAATCTTCAGCATTAGTGGCACATGTCCGCATTCATTCCAGAGAGAAACCGTACACCTGTTCCTTGTGTCCAAAAACATTTTCACAGTCCGCTGGTCTACAGTGTCATTTACGGACTCATACTGGGGAGAAACCTTTCAAATGTACAAAGTGTAGCTATTCGTGTGCACAGTTGACTAACCTTGAGGTTCATCTTCGATCTCACACCAATGACAAACCTTACAAGTGTACAATTTGTTCCAAAACATTTTCTATGAACAGCAACCTTGACAGACATTTACGAATTCATACCGGGGAGAAACCGCACACTTGTGCCATGTGTCCTAAAACATTTTCAGACCCATCGAGTTTAAGGACCCATTTACGAATTCATACGGGAGAGAAACCTTACTCTTGTACAGTGTGTCCCAAATCATTCTCAGACCAATCGACTTTAAGGCAACATTCTAAGGCTCATGCTTTGTAAATTGTAAATTAGGCTGCGTCCTACAAAAAATTGTAATAAACATGCACATGTAATGATAAATTGATATGGCTTCCTAGCAATTAATACTTCCAAGGATTATCATAATCGCTCATAAAATTATTTTCAAAATAGAGTATGAATAATTAAAACCACAGAATCCGTCATCACTCATCACTTGGTTCTTACATTCAAATAATTGACATTGGAAAAAATTAATTGGAAAATACATTAATGATCAACCCACACTTCCTAAAGGTGTTTTAATTTTTTTATTGGGATGGACATATTTTAATTGTCATCTCACACTTGACTATTACCTACACGCGCACTCATTTATTTTTATTGTCGTCAGAATTCTTCATAATTTTATTATTCCTTCCTGTACTCATGTATTTATAAAATTAATTTAATTTGAGCACTTTGGACGCATGCAGCAAATATGAAACCTTAATGATCTAATCTCTTGGTAAATAAAAATTTATAATTACAGTTTTAATATTCAAATCTCAATTACAAAATCGGTATAAAAGTCCAGTTCTATTTCTTACCCAATATCAGTCATATTTCATCACCATTCCATAATTCTCTACAATAATTAATTCAACACTTGAATTTCTCAACCATGAAATTTCACTCATTGATTCGTAAAATCCTTGTCTCTGCTGTGTTGGCTATTGCTGTATCGTCATTCTTTGCAGGTGTGGCTATGGCTAATCCACAGGAAGGGCCAACTGAGGAACCAGACATGAATGGGTGATCTGGGTCCTTCGCAAGGCCCGGGCGATAGTTAAATTAAGGTATCAAATTAATCCTAATTCTAATAGTCACTCATCAAGTAATTCCACCATTTAATTAATTAATATGCATTTTTTCATCTAATATTTTAAGGTCCAGACGACTGGAAACCATGATCGGAAAAATCGGAATGACTAATAATCACGTGCACACAATCCTGACTTGTGACTCCATTAAAAATTAACATATCAAAAATTTCTATGTACTTTAAAAATATTCTACTTGAATTTTGAAAACGAAAAAAAGTTGTATCATTTGAAAAATAAATTGGAATATGAGTCTATTTATTTTCTGCTGGCCCTACTAATTACTAAATAATCCAGAAGTAGAAGATAGTAATTAAATGAAACGAATAAAAAATATGTGTTAATTAAAACTCAATTTAATCCAATCACTGTGATCTTTACTCAATTATTATTCATTATATAAATACAAATTCAAAACAACACACTAAATCTCTGCATAAAGTAAATTTTATATCGACTAAAATATTGTGATAATTAATATAACTAAAAATTATGAAACATGACAAAAAAAAGGTCAAAGTTTAAACTAAACATCCGACCCATCATTAGTGAGTTGACGATAGGGCGGAGTAGATCGACTCATGAAACCATTTGCATTCGTCGTACATGGAATGAACACTTGGACATTATGTTTAGGTTTAGAACGACAACACATTTTGCAACAGCAACAACAACAAGAGATGACTAACAAAATCAAAAGTCCAATCGTTCCTGCCAATTGTCCATAAAATGACCAACAGAGTGGAGACTCCTTCCGGAAATACCATGCATCCCAATCACAAGTCACTTGATTATTGTGATCATCTGATAATTGGTTTGCTAAATATTTCCCTGATTTGAGCAAAATTTTCACAATAGATTTGGCTGCCTTCTCAACGTCAGAACCGCATACTGCACCAATCTAGAATTTTGAAAAAATTAATTAATTAAATTATTGTAATTAATTAAATTATTGTAATTAATTAAATTATTGTAATTAATTAAATTGTTGTAATTAATTAAATTATTGTAATTAATTAAATTACTGGTTCAGTAATTAATTAATTAATTAATTAATTAATTAATAAATTACCTGTTGAACCACACAAGCCTGTAGTTGATTGACGGCACAACAGAGGACGTGCTCAGGGACTCCGTCCGCGATTTGCTTTCCATTCACTTCTTGGAATTGTGTCGCGTACTCTTTGATATTCTTCACAAATTCATCTGTACATGTTGGAAGGGATGCGAGAGAGGTCACCCCTGCACAAATCCCTGTGAATGGAAGTTCAAGACTTTCCAGAAATCCGGCCGAGATCTGTGGAGCCGACGACAGTCCAATAATTACTATCAATCCGAATCCGAAGGTAATGGCACGTGACCACATTTTCGAAAGAAAAAAAATGTATGAACGACTCGTAGAAATTATCAAAAATGTCAACAATCTGTGAAACAAAAATTTTACAACCAATTAATTTTCCTGTGTTAATTAAAAATGTCTTGTCGCAATAAAACGGTGATTTTTGGATTTTTTTAAACGTTTTTCGTAAATAGTTTTGTTTTTTTTTCATTAAAATATTGTTTTAAATATTTGAAGAAAGAAAAGGGGTGTAATTTGTAATGAACCGTTTAAATTAAACTCACGTTATAATTTCTCCTTATTTTTCTAAGTTGTATTGCCTCGTTGTGTTCCTTCGCCTCGGTCACACTTTATTGCACTGTGCCATTAGTGAATTCTTCCTAGTTCAATTCTTTCAATTTTAGATTGAATATTCTGTGTGTACACTGTACATGGAGAGCAGAGGACAGAGATGTGATAAGTTTTATTTGAATTTCTAGTATTGAATGGAAATCAAACATCCGGTGGGTTAGAAAGAAATATCCATGGACATGGACATGCACTGCACTAAAAGTACTTGCACATTCAGCATAAAGACAGATGACTCAACCGCAATTTATTAGACGACAGACGATAGACGAGCACACATAACATTAGTGGTGTAAGTTGTATTTTATTTTACAGGGACATACGATATACAGCCTAGTACATGTACAGCATGCATAAAAGCATAGCTTCAAAAACAAACTCATTCCATTTTGCATGCCTTGCCAAATGCGAGTCAATAAATAAAATGTAAATAAAAATACAATTTCATGGAAAGGAAATTGATAACAATTTACTGTACAAGTACAGGGTGGTTCATAGTCAATCTTCCCCTCAGGAAGGGATAAGTGCCTTAAAACTTGATATCAAGTAACCTAATATATATGAAACACCCTCTCCCAGTTTTGCCTGTATTAATTTTATGAGTTCAATTTGATATCTTTGTTTGTTCAACTGCTATGCTGTGCGTGGTGTGCAAAATTTTATCAAGGCAAAGACGAATGCAGTAAAATATGTACGTAATTTCTGTACATATACATAAACGACATAAGTAAATTAAAATAACATTGCAAATATTTTGCAAAATGTAGCTGTAGCATGGTTGGCGTTGTAAATTTTAATGCACTACACGTACTCCAGAGCACGTACGAATTATGAAAATGAATGAGAAATAAATAATTGACTCAAATTGAGCGTACATTCGTATACATCATTTTTTTTATTGGTAATATTGCCATTTCTTTAACGTCATACAAAATTACTTTGTCAAGACAATGCAATGGCGGTTTACGATTTGCTATTCAAATAAATACTATTTGAGACCCCTGCGCCATCTCCTGTTAAAATTTAAAATGAAATGAAATTGGACATAAACCTTAACCCGTGCACAACACTCGCAAAGGAGAGTCATTACATGTATACCAGCTCCCAGATGTGACATATTTTTTTCTAACCCCCGAGCATGCATGCCCTGACCATGAATCAATCGAATTTCGTCTGTTGAAATAATAATTGGGCCTCCCAGAAGTCGAAGTCACGAAAGCTCATTCCCCATGCCATTTAATGTTATGTAATCTGCTGCCTTCCTTGGATGTGATATGCATTTTCGGATCCCTCCCTGAATTTTACATTACATTACGGGGCATGGGAAATGACCTTCCGTGACCTCTGGGTGGCCCAATTATGATTTCAACAGACGAACTTCGACTGATTCATGGTCAGGGCATGCTCGGGGACTAGAAAAAATACATGTCATATCTGGGTACTGATATACATGCAATGACTCTTCCTTGTCAGATTTTCAAATGAGCCTTTGATTCCCGCGCGCTAAATATTTATAATTATGGTCTGACTTATAATACCAGTTATAATTAAACTCAACGCTCAAGGACGTAATCTCTACTCTGCGCTGTTGCCCCACATTTTACCAATTATTCTCAATGTAATGTAATATAAAATGGTCAATTAATTAAATGACTGGATAGATAGAATTGCATAATAACGTTATCTTCCGTTTTCCAAGTATTGTTGTGGTTCAACCACCTTCACCACCGATATGAACTCAACCGACGTTTGAAAACGTAAATCGTACATCCAGATGATGCCACTACAATTATGTCATGCATGGTACCCGAAATTTTAATACTTCCTTCCTAACACCAAAGAAACGTTACAACTTGCCCCAGTCAGAAAGACCTCATTCCGCGGGAATAAATTACGTTTCTCAAACGTACGTACCTACATATGTCTTATGTGTAATCGTTGTATATTTTTTTGCACGAATTTCGCAATCTCCATCATATCCGTCCGTCCGTCCGTATTAACTTAAGTCGTCTTTAAATTTTTGCTTTGTTAGCACCCTAACAAAGAAAAGACGCGCAAAAAATCCACATGTGTATGTATATCGTATGTACAAGGTGAAGTTCAATTCTATAGCACAAAACCACAAGGGAAAGTTTACTTCACTTACTACTTGGTAAATAATTAAGAGATGAGAAGGCAAACACAGGCACAGACCCACAGGCACGCTTAGGTTTGGCATGGTTTTTTTTGCTCGCAAAAAAACAACCAGCGTTGAATTTTATATTGATGTTTGCGTCATCGTCATCATCATAGACATACAACACATCCACTTAAGACTCAACTACTTACTATTACTACCTGTTGCCTCTTGCCTGTTGTAACCTGTCTACCTGTCCCACTACATTTACTTTACTTTTTACTTTAGTGACTAACCTTCGCTTCCTATACGTTTTGAAATGCAAAAACGCAATTACTATTTTCCTATGAACAGAGGAGTTCTCTTACTACAGAGAGCACCCTGTTTTTATAATGCAAATTCAATGCAATGGAAAATACGTAGTAATGGTGGTTGTTATAAAAACCTGATTTCATTTATTCAAGTGAGTTCGAAGAGCTCGTGTGAAATTTGTGAAAAGTTGTTCTCTTAATTCAATTTGAACTGGAATTTTTATTTTGCACTTTTCGTTTCAACTTCAACATTATGAGAATTGTAACTTAAAACTTTGTGATATGTTTGATCCAAACACAGAAAATTATTCCTATTTCCTAAGAGAGTCGTAAAATAAATTATTTGACTCTTGAATTGAGGGACAATCAATAATTAATTCCTGTATCATCGTTGTTCAAAATATTTAAAAAAAATGGACGAATCTCTGAGACAATTACTTCAAGGAGGAGGTGCGTCTGCCTACCTCAATGCCTACGGACAAAATAGGTGGGTATTCCAGAATTTGAATTGTCGCGCGGAATTGTTAAAAATAATATGGACGTTTAAAATTTAGAAACCATTAAGATTTTTTAAAAAAAAATATATGATGACTTTTTAGGCCAACTCAAAAAGTGAGACGTCCAGCGACGTATGATGAAGAAGAATCGACAGCAGCGTACCGTGGTCGCGCCAACAGTGGCGGAAATGGTGGCGTGCAAGGACAACAAGCACTAGAACAAAGTTGGCAACAATGGAATGCCTATTTCGTTGAACAGTATCAGAAAGGAGTTCAAAAAGATAAAGAGCGGGAACACAGACAAGCTGTTTCCTTGGCAAGGGCAAATCAACAGAGACAAGCAAAACTTATTCAAAAATATTTTGGTTCAAATGCAGAGTCGAATGGAAATGGCAATATTGGCGGTGGACAAGTGTTGCCTAATTATAAACAGTGTGAGGGTGATTGAACAAAGAGATTCTGTGATTGTGGAGGTCCAGGAAGGGACGACAGGTGCAATTCAAATAGTGTCAAATAATGATACTGAACACAGAGGAATATTTCTCCCGGACTAATTATTGAGTTACCTGTTTGAATTTTTAATCATACTATTTCATGGTGTACTCTAAAAATTACTGCGGAAGACTTGGATTAGAATTTTACTGTGATGATTATATGTGTTTTTTTACTGAATGTTTAAGAATGTATTAAAATACGCTTTTTATGAAATGGAAGTATGAACTGTTCTTACATACAGTTGAAAATAAAAGTCATCAAAGTTATTTTTTGATTAATTGACTTTTGACTTTGCCGTACGAAAATATTTTTTCCTTGGAACATTGCATTGGAACAAAAACGAAGGCTGTTCATTTTGGCTGGCAATTAATTGAAAAAATCACCGACGTTCACGCATAAAAAAAAATTGCAATAGGGTGATAAAAATATCTTTTAGACTTTTATAATTATTTTGATGTCTTATCTTGACCAATGAATTTTTAAATTTTGTAATTATTTCAAAATGAAATCAGAAAATAAAATTCCAGTTTTAAATAATGGAAAATCCTTTTAAAAACTTTATTTTACTTTCCCAACGTAGGTAATACCAAGTGTACAATAATGCATTGCACGAACTTGGACTTGGTATTGGTATGTAGTAAAGTAATCAGTAGATAAAAAATATTAAGATTAAGATTAAGAGAAGAAAATTTATTCTGAATAGCACTTTCAATTAGATTACCTAAGTCAATTCCACATTTAGAATGAGATGATCATATCCATATCTGTGAAGAAATTTGATGGCCTTATTCGCATCTTCTTTCTTTTTGTACGTCACAAATGCAAGATTTTTTCTGTACCAAACAAATTGCAAAAATTAATGTACAATTAATTAAGTAACAGTAATTAAAATTAGGTGTAATAATTATAAGTGTAATTAATTACCGATTTTTGGGCATCCGTATTTTATCAATCTTCCCGAATGGTGAGCAAAGTTCTCGGACATCAATTTCTGACACGGAGTCAGGTAAATTGCTGAGTTTTATAGTTGTCAAAGTGGCGGGAACGGCGGGTGTGCGGACTGCGGGTTCAGCTACAGCCACAGGGTTTTTCTCCTTCATCCGACGAGAAGGTGGAACATAAACCCCAGATGTGGTTTCTGAAGAACGGAGCTTGCTGTTGTTGTTGCATTCGATTGTGTGATGATTTTCTGAACAATTTCGACAAAGTACTGATGGGTACTTTTGATTTACTTTAAATTCCATATTAACTTCATTGACCGGAACAACAGTGGTGGCAGAATTTGGGCCAATTTCATCAATGCATGACTTTCCAAATTTTATCCATGTTTTTCTAATGGTCGTTAGCTCTGACACTAAATTAAAAAATAAATTTCAATAACAAGTCAGCCCAGAATGCATAGAAAATAAATTAATATCCAATAGACCAGTAATTAATTAATTAAAATTTATTGGTATTTAGTAAAGTATGTATTGTTTAATATTTTACCTGATTTCTTTTGTAGATTGAGTCGTGGAATATTTACACTTGACATTGAACGGATCAGGTCAACCATTCGCATTCCTTCCGGTAAAACCACACATAGCAGAAAATCTAATGTTTTAATATTTTCCTCATGGATTTTTTGTTCAAAATATTTTGGGTCGTTCGTAATCGTAACCATTTTGAATTTGTAACAATTTATAATTTATAATTAATAATAATTGTAATATTTACAAGGAGTGCGAGTGTGTACGTGTTAAAATTAAGCGGTCAGCTGTTGGACTGGACTACGACTACTATACTGTACTGTACAACTGTAGTTAATATGAATGAATGAATGAGGAGGACACGTGCTATTTATAATGTAAGTCGTATGTACAGTATTGCCTATTATGTATGCATTATGTACTTTATGTACAGCACTCTTTTTTTCAAGCTAAATAGTGTGTGTAAAAGTGAACGTTTGGGTTACGCTCTTGGATGTACCTAATGAATGCAAGTAAGTCCACGAGAGAAATTTATGAAAATTCATGTCAACGAATAAAGGTACGGAATTTAATTGTTCACCTGCTAAATATAATTCCATTGTGATTTGTTCTTTTTAGTTTAGATTTAAAACTCAGATAATTAAAACAATGCAATGTGTACATAAATATGCAGCTGTATTGTATGATCCCAACACAAAAATTCGTTTTTGCATACTACATCATCCAAAAAATGGAGGTTGGTTTTGGGACACCCTGTTATTTGTGAGTTTGTAAAAATTACGTTCGGTCATTCTTTTGATTTTAAAATTTTTGAGTAATTCAAGTCTATAGAGATTATCTGAGAGACACAACTATTACAGAGACAGGAATATCATTGTCGTCTTTTACCGTCTTGTTTCATTTATTTAGTCATTGAATTGTTAAAGACTTTCGTGATATTGAAAAGTGTAAGAATTAAATAACAAAATTTCAAGAATTCCATAACCGACAACCGAACCGTAATGGACAACCTACGACATGTCAATCTTTATCATCATCATATTTACTAGTCTACTTCAGAATGGCTGTACAACAAAACAACACAAACTTATGAGAAATCTCAAGACTACAAGAATATCACATAAAGTGACAATATTAACTTGACTCCAATACTCCAACTTTGAATTTAAAGCTCACACCGTTTAATAGCTCCCTGAATGTAATTTAGACAATACCACAAGTAGCTCGCCTGAACTAAAACCTTGAGATTGGTAAGTGGTAGTAAGTAATAGTAGCAGAATTTTCTTAGTATCTTCATGATTACACCCATTAATTATCGTCACTACAATTAATTAATACAATTTGATGATAAATATGCGAATAGACCACATAAATGTGATAAGTAATATACGACTGAAGGAAATAACAAAAATATAATACATTTAAAACATAATAATGATTCATGATCCACCAGACATTAATTTATTCATAATTCATATTGAAATTGTAGAAATGACAATGCAACTTAATTTTATGTTAGGACAAAGTGCATTGTAAATATTGTAATATTTCTTAACCTCGTGACGAGTGATAAAAACCATGTTTTTACAGGTTGAATGTAGGTATATAAAACATGTAGCGCATAGGACATACCACGAAGTATTTTCGCATGACATTCCTGAACTATACTAATAAGACATATTGCTAAACACATGAAATATACGTA
>JAQIXO010000903.1:0-14856 GCA_034700305.1 Protaphorura armata
ACGGAAGGCGTCGGACGGCAACTTATGCGGACGCAAGCCAACTTGTCAGTTCCGCGTCTGGTGTGGCTGGGCCTTTATGCACAAATAAGCGCCAACATGAAACTTGTACAAATGAGAAAGGAAAATCCACATTACGTTTCTTCAATCATCTTTTCATTTCAACAACAATTCTATCTTGACTTTCTTGACTATAGCTACACTACACCCTACACCTATACAATACAAGAGTCAGAAAAGTGAATTCTATTCTAACTGTCCCCGTCGGTAAATAATTTCAACCCATAATTAATATTGCCAGTGCCATGGGAGTGTATTGAGTCAACACAAAATTAGTTACTAATTAATTGTGAAAAAGCGGGAGGCGGTCGGTCCTGTCACAGTATTAAAACAACGTATTAAACTGTACGTATTAAAATGGATCCTTCCATGTCCATGTCCGAACAAATGAGAAGATGGTCAGAAGATTTTGTCAAAAAAATTGAAGCTCTTGAAGAAGAAAATACAACTCTGAAATCCAAAATTTTGGAACTTGAGAACAAGGAGAAAATGTCAAATTCGAGTGAAGATCCTCCCAGAAAAAAAGTGAGTTACCTTTTAATACATCAAGGTCGCATTTCGAATTAATTAATAAAGTATTTTAGTTTAAACTTATTCACATGTATACACTAATTGTAATTGAACAACTTAATTACATAATTATTTGGAATTTCCCAGGGCATTAGAATTAGGAGGAATTTCCATAGTTTGCATCAAAGTAGTCAAAGAAATATTAATTATTTTCAGGTACGTGGGAAGAGTGCGAGTGGAATGAATGGCTCACTAGTGTCCATATCTGATGGTGTCCCTCCATGACCCTGCTCTGCCATCCCAAAATGAGATTGATAAAAGCATTCAACGAATGTTTCGCTCAACTGAACAAGTGTCGAACACTGAGCCTCAGTCTGTCCCAGAATTACGAGCTTCAGGCAGTCGAGATCTGGTATTGAAGAAAAAATTGGATACAAGGTCGACGCATTGTGAATCCAGTATATCAACCGTTTCCAATGCCACGAGTTCTGAGGTAATTAATTTTTATTCCTTTCTAATTTTCTAAATCAGGATGATTACGCTTTTTATCATATTAATTTCTCTTCCCTGTTTAATAAATCGATTTTCTCATTGCAGAACTCTGATTCTGATAGTGAAGACACTGACTCTTCACCCAAGGACAATTTGACTCTTTCCGCCAGTTCTACACCTTCTGTTTCGGAAACGGTGAAAATAACGAAGACAAATTTGGTGGATGGAATAAATCAAGGTTTGGGCGAAGACCCTACTGAAACATTGTCGTTGTTGACAGTCTCACCACCTGATCTTCTCAATGACGTCAGTCGCCCGTCTGTTTTCATTCCGGATAAGACGAATTATTTGAAGGCTGGATTATTTTCAAAATATTATAAAACTTCGGTCGAAGGTGAACCAATACCAGGACAAGGGTCAATGCAAGGAGAGGGCTGTGAAGGGGAACAAATGATAATTCGTGGAGGGAATACTTCCTCAACCAGCCCATAGTCCAGACTACGTTACCACACGAAAATTAGATTTTGTACTACCTTATGATATTTGGTGTTTTGGCGTTCTACAAGCAAGAGACAAAGACCATTATGAAGAATGGAAACGGGAGCAAGATGCTCCAAAGAAAGCTCAGCGGAGACAACGGAAATTGAATGCCAGAGGGAAGTCCGATTAATTTGCTCGATTTAATATTAAATCGCTAGGGGAATATTGCCAGAAATGTTTTGGTGGGATCACGGTCAATATTAGTTCATTTTATATTATCATCAAAGTTTAGCCTCGTTTGAACTCAATTCAAATGGTGTAATTTTGAAAGGACGACTTGAAATTAATGATAAATAATCATTTGTACTGAATATTATTATATTTTCTTTTTACTTTCATGTGCAAGCGTCAAACAATATTAATATGTGTACTAGTAGTCTGTATTCCCTACCCTGTGGGCAATCCTTGTGCGGAAGACTTGAATAAATGTTGAGTATTCAAAGGATGTAATAAAAGAAATAATAATTTGGAGAACAGTCCTACTATTTTAATACGAAACTAACTAGTATTCGGTAAACCCAACCGATTATATACTATCAGATACACATTTATTTCTTGTTGAATTATTTCGAAATATAGGGTCTACATTTTTTACTTCCTTTTTGGGCTTTTGGAAATAAATTTAATGTTGTAAATACGCTTTTTGAACATCTTCAACGAATCGTAAGGCAATTCTCACTTCTGACTGCGAAACATTTCTCGCCAGTCCTTCTCTCTGTCTGTACACATACTACTGCATCTAAGAGACCCACAACATCACCTAAGGGACCCACAACACTTCATAAGGGACCCACAACATCACCTAAGGGACCCACAACACTTCATAAGGGACACACGACTTCACCTAATGGACCTACTACATCACCTAAGGGTCCACTACATCACACAAGGGACCCACAACACTACCTTTAGGGTCCCTTAGGTGATGTAGTGAGTCCCTTAGGACCCTTAGGTGATGTAGTGGGTAACTTATGTGGTGTTGTGGGTCCCTGAGGTGATATGGTGCGTCCAAAAGTAAAAGGTTTCTCGGAATGACGATAACAAGGTGTTGTGGGTGTTGTGAGTTTTAGTAGTTCCCTATTTTCGAGTCCACAATTTATACAAATAAATGTTAGAGGCCCCAAAAAGCTTTGATTTTGTGATAAAGCCGCCTACAGTTGCCTCATTCTGAATAGATAGCGCGATGGCCGACCCAAACACAGCCGTCCCATCCTTTAAACCTGCCGAACGCATCCGAAATATTCGTTCGGGCGGCTATCGCGCTATCTATTCGGAATGAGGGAACTGTACACGGTTTTGTAATTTTGTTAATTTTGCATAAGAATTTGGGGCGACTTGGAAAAATAAGTGGATTCGAACCATCAATTCGACGTGGGAAATTCATGAATTTTCAAATCATTCAATTTCAAAGACCAAAAAGTAAAGAACGGACGAAGAAGAATATAAAATTAATTAAGGAAAAATAAACTGAACAAATTCAACTCGTGGAAATTTGAGAAGTAACCAACAATACAATCAAGTAAGTAGTCTAAATGGAACTCAAAAATTAAATATTTGTCTTTGTGAAAATAAACATGATAAATTTTTTGTAACTTAATGGTAGTAATGTGCATGTGTAAGGACGTTGACCGTTGCTGACGTTTATAATTTAAAAATTAGATTGAAAATTGACAATTGACGAACTCGGTCTGACTAATTAAAGTTTAATTATTTTGTATTTTACTAGAAAATTCAGAAACCTGATTCAAATTATCAAATTGCTTATTTGTTGAACGACGAACGAGAATCAATGATGAGTTCCGTTATTCAGATTGAAGAAGATGTGTCTGGAATGGAAGTCAATCAGTCACCATCAACCCCATTTACTCATCCGGCTTTGTACAACGACATTGTAAGTCAATATTTTGTACAAATTTATTATTACAAAAATGTAAATGTGAAGATTATGAATTGCATGACATACGACGATACTTTACTACTTTACACGGTTCTAAATTCCTTATTGCAATCAATTGTTTATTTTGTATCCAGGTGGTAGAAAATATCATATCATTCTTGGGAAATAATCCTCATGACCTCATGAAATACCGCTTGGTGGCTCATAAATGGAACGATGCAGTTGTCCGCAAAATCAATAAATCTGGTCATTCCTACGAAATTCTATTACGATATGGACCTCAAGTTCCAAAGTCGCTTGTGAAATCTGATGCAAAACGGTGGGCAGAAGAAGTCCTAGAAAATGTGATGATAACTCTGACTGGAAGTGCTGCCAGGATTTTCTTTGACACTGTGGTTGTTGATCGGGATTTCTACTTGGCCGAAATCAATTCCAAATGGACTCGTTTCTTGGAGATTCAGGGAGAATCAATTCGTCACCTGAAACTCAAAATCCGTCCTGGAAAATCCCCCAAAACTTTTGAAAATCACGTGACTGACTCTGAATCTGTTGTGTCCATGGAGAATCTCCAGACGCTCTTCTCCTCAACTCCTAATTTGGAATCTCTGGAGTTCGTCGTCAGATTCAATCATTTCGGATCCAGAACTATTCGACCAGTTGGACAACGCCGTATTTTTCTTGATGGTGAAGTTCATCAACTCCAAAAATTGACTAAGATTACTATCCACGAGCCTTATCGATTTCCATACAGCATTGGGCTCCTGAAAGACATCATTTCCATGGCTCCACATTTGACGTCATTCTACATCAAACCCACTATGACGGTTAGAACAATGTGTCTTGCCATGAAATCTCTAGAGAATAAATCATTGTCCTGTTTCGGAGTCAGTGGTGGACTTTTCCTCGGAAGTGGAATTGGATTCCCATCCTTGGGTTTGACCAAACTAGAGATCAACAATGTTAATGGGTCTGGAAGATTTGACTTAGTGAACCAATTGCTTCGAATTAATCACTCAACTCTTGTCACAGTCATTTTGGGAAATAGAGTGAGGAATCCAATTCCAAACGCGGCGGTGAGTCGTTCTGTAAATCTCGGCCTAAGCATACAAGACTTGCTGATGTCCTTGACCGAATTGTCTTTCCCACCAGTTATGAAAAATCTGAAAGTACTGCAAGTGAATTTAAATCAATTCAAATTAATTCGTGTCCGCTCCTACATAATCCAGTTTCCAGTACTAGAAAGTCTAACGTTGAGCGTTCGTGGATCCCATCCAGAGTGTCAATATGATGTGGAGACATTGGTTCCTATAATGTTTGCACTCAAGACGGGGGATGGACCGTGTCTAACTCTCAAAGAATTGACTGTCATCTGTCACCAAGGAATCGCAGGGAAGGAATTAATCTCAAGATACGCGAGAGAAACATTCCCAACTGCGGAGCATCGTATCGGTGTCAGTTCCTAATTGCCATATATTAGAATATTTACTCAAAAAATACCAACTAATTCCAAACATGTTATAAAGTTTATAAAGATTTATTAAATCGCCATTTGGATTCTGCTATTTCTCTTAACGAAATAATGTAGAAGGTATTATTTTTTGGGAACAAACGAATTATTGTATCGGACTTTGTTAATAAACATGGAAATACACAATGTTTTGGTCTCAGGGTAGAATTCGCTAACGAAGCAATTTTCGGCACCACAACACCAGTAAGCACTCATAAAGCACGTAACGAAATACAAATGTGATTTTTTTCATAAAGTTTTCATTTCAAGAAATTGTTTCGTTTGTTTTATGGGCAAGGAATCAAAGTACTCCGTTAAGGAAAGAAAATGTAATTACCGTAAATGGTTGATTAATCGCCGGGTTTCTAATAATCGCGTGGGTTCGTTTCGTATAAACGCCGGTGCTTTCACCATTACACTTATGGAGAAAGTGGTGAAAGTCTACTACTTTTGACCCTGCCGGGACAACTAAACGCCTGGGGAATTGATCTTCATTTACAGTATATGACCTTTGACTGACATTTTTGCGAGCAGCCATTATTCTTCAATCTTTAATAACTTTAATTTAATTTTAATTACGTTGAACTTTAAAGTTCACCGTGCAAAAGAAAGGTTACGGTTACCATAGCCCCAGTCCGTACTTGATGTCGGCATTTGGCAATTCGTCAATACGCACCAAATCCCAATTCTTTTGAATTCACCAAAATCTAAAATCAAATCAAATTCATTCACATTCACAGTATAAAAATTAATTTGCTATTATTTTTGCTGGCACTGGTGATTTTTTAAAATGTCATCAGACTCTGAAGAGAAAATTAAAATTGTTGACTTGCCACCGGAACTGTTGGCCCATATTTTTGAATATTTGGCTCCAGGAGAGATTTCAAAATTGTCCAAACTCTGCAAGGTTTTTTATTCGGCCAGTCAAATTGACTCAATTTGGCAGAAGAAATGCTCAGGTATCAGGTTTATATTATATTGATATAAAAAATACCAGATAACGATAATTATGCACCGGTGACCTCCATATGGATATCGAAGGTCAGCTCAGGTCAACATTTCAGGTTTGTCCTATCTTAACCGAACCAACGCCATTATTTTCTATTACACATCTCTATACATGGAAAAATACCAGATAACGATAATTATGCACCGGTGACCTCCATATTGTAAGGAGTATTTGGTGAGTGGTGAGAGGGGATGACCCACCAAAGCTCCTTACTGGAGGATGACATGACCCTGACCTGACCTTGACTGGGCCTCTACTGACTGACCCGACATTACCTGACTTGACGAATGACCCGATGACCCGGAGGGAAGAATGTGGACGATGACGAGGACAACACAGGTGAGTGGAGAAACAACTTTATACTTTATTAATTATTTGTGTGTGAGGAACTTACACACAACCACACAGTACAAATCCCAGGTTGAGTCTGACATTGGGCAGACTCGTCCCTCAGATCCAAGGCAATGCAATTGCCACACACCAAAACCATGCCTTCCTCAAATGTCACGTAAGTGACAGGAGGGCATCCGCTGACCACATAGGGGTCGCGCGTGTACTCAGATGAGAGTACCCGCAAGTACTCTCACAATATGGATATCGAAGGTCAGCTCAGGTCAACATTTCAGGTTTGTCCTATCTTAACCGAACCAACGCCATTATTTTCTATTACACATCTATACATGGAAAAATACCAGATAACGATAATTATGCACCGGTGACCTCCATATGGATATCGAAGGTCAGCTTCACTTTATGTTATCATTTTCTATTTCAGGCCTACATCTCTAATCGTAGTACTAACTGGAGTAGACAAATTTAGAGTGCAGGTTTAAGTTGTTCATCTATGCAAATTTGAGGCACACACACGCTATTTAAGTATGTCACGTGTGCTTGTACCCTTGTACCTAGCTTAGCAACATAGGCTTCTTTCCAATTGTGGTTCTTTTCGCATGGTCTTATAACCCAAGAATAAATTTTCTAATTTTGTGCATAGATAACACTAACTTTTTAAGCCATAGATCAAATAGACCCGCACTCAATTTAAAATGTCACATGACAAATTTTATTTACAACTTACAAATTAATTCAACAAATTTTTACCCCGCCTCGCCTGACCAGATATACCGTCCACGCATGGAGAACAGAGTAAATGCAAATGTTTGGTGTCATCATAACTAACAATGAAAGTATTAGAGAACGAGAGCAAAACTGACATATCGCAGAGCAGATGCATATGCATATCCCCATATGTCATATTCATAATTCATAAGTCATATGCGCCGACATATAAAAACTAGAGTTAGAGCAAAAAGAAACATACAAATAGCAAATGAGGTGTGTTCTGAATTGTGCATATAGATAATCATCAGAAATTATAAGGGCAATTGTTTAGTTGATTTAATTGAATTGAAAAAATAATTAAATTCCAGAATGATTAGGAATTTTATCGATGAATTGAGTTTTACTTTTATTTTATTGGTAGTTCTTGCAGTTTTCGCGTTCAAAAAAAAAGAATTCAATTACCTGCATGCGGGTGTGGTGTACAACTAATAATTACTTTCTTTCGTGGTTATAGAATATTCTAATTATACAGAAATATTTAACTGCGATTTAATTTTATTAGTGAGGTCAGGTAATTAAATAAAAACTTAGCCCATTACTCGGAGAACTATACATTTGTGGATTCATTTTTTGGAATTCACTCCGTTCTACTTTCCTTTTTGACACTTTTCTTTTATTTCGGCGCCAACAAAATTCCTCTTTGATCACCTTTGCACTTTTCCTTTTCCATTTATTTTAAAATGATTTCCAACGAAATCCCTCTTTTCCAAAATTTAAAATCACTTTTATGAATAATTTTGAATTTTGCCACTGCTTTATACTGACATATCGCATATCTAAAAGCGACTTATGGAAGTGCGTTTATATGTCATGAAAATTGACAGATCCGCCATTTCTTGACATATGACATATATTTATAAGTCATATGTCGATATGCATATGTCATAAGTTATAAGTCACGACTGCTCTCTCTCTCTATTAATCTACCCAACGAAACCACCGATCACAAACGATAAATTAACTCAAAAGAACTTTGAAAAATATTTTAGATCTGCAAAAATCAAAATGAATTTAAAAAAAAATTGACAGGAAGTTACCGTGCTTTCACCTGCACCTGATGTAGGGCTACTTTCCTTGGATGTGGTAGGCACTGCTATGACATACCAGGAAAGGAGTCCAACTGTATTGAGTTCTATCGTTAAGTCTTTTTTCAAAAATAGCATTACTCAAATTCAAAATCTTTCAAATTGTATTACATCCAAGTTTCAAGAGGCGGTGGCGGTGACATTGCAGAAGAAGCTCAAGGAGCGAGAGGACTTGCAGGGGCAGCTTGGCGTATTGCAAGGACATTGTGGGTGAGACCGACAAGGGCAGCTGGAAGTGCCACAAGGACATGTGTTAGTATTACAAGGACATTCACGATGAGAGCTGCAAGGGCAGTTAGATGTTGCACATGGACAACTGTTCGTATTGCAAGGACATTGTGGATGAGAACTGCAAGGGCAGTTAGAGGTTCCACACGGGCAACTAGGTGTATTGCATGGGCACTGTGGATGTGAGCTACAAGGACAGCTTGATGTACCACAGGGGCATTGAGCAGTGTTACAAGGACAGTTCGCATCAACGCTGCAGCACGAACCTAGGTAAGAATGTGTTTATAGTCAAACCTATTGATTATGCATGACAAGATTTTTTTCTTACGAGATGAAGAAATTTCTTGCGTCTGAATTTGGGAGACATGTACAAAAAGTACAAATACGCAAACTATCTGCTTGTTAAAAGCCATTGTGAAAAATTAAGTTCTTATGTAGATATTGCCTGAGTAACGGCGTAGGAAGTACTGTGCTCATATTGCTCAAGTTCGTAACCCATTCACATGAATAGTTTTCTACGGCGTACTGAGTTGTACCAACCAAACCACCTTATCCCACTCTTCAATAGAATAAGTAAAAACAAATCGCAATAGATACATACCGTAAATGACCGATTAACCCTCTGGTTGTTTAATAAATATTTTGTACATTTTGACCCCTCGTTTACTCGAACCCCGGCTCTTATACGGACCCGGCGTTTAATTCTATCTGTCATAGAGTACTTTACTGCTTCTTGAAACGTCATAGAGAAACCAAGCGTTCAATCAAGCCCAGGCGTATAAATGGTCCCGGCGATTACTTAAAGAAATGAACGTTTTACCAGGAGTTTATTTGAACCCATATGTCTAATGAAGACTCGGCGTTCAATCGGTCATTTACGGTATCTACGTTAGGTCGTAGTATTCGTAATCATTCTGTCCATATGGAAATGCAACGTACGTAACTACGTAGTTGGTTTTGTCCAGTTACTCATTCTGCATGAACTAAAAATATGTGGTGAAGGCCACATTCCCTCAATAACTCTATATAACACGCATAAAGCTCAAGCATAACGAATTTCTCACTGTCAAAAATAAATTAATACAATCGTGAAAACCAATAGGTGTGTAATGACAACCTCATGCGCAATTTATTTTGGCACACTCGAAAATATAAAGTTGGTCTGTTATAAAATATTACACAATACACTGCTAAAATCTAACTCTACCCAGATAATTAATATCGGTTAATATGAAAACAATTGATGTAATGTAGTTTATTAGAGTAGTCTAAGTATTGTGTTGGTGCATCCAAAGTAGAGTACGAGGAAAGGCCTGGCCTTAGAGTACAACAAATATAGTAACTTGGTGCTAGTTCATATTTACTTAGAATATGTCATCCATCCACTCTATCTACTTTGTATAAATTAACCTTTCAACGTCTTTGTTAATTATTATGCGGTTATATTTATGATGTAATTAAGGAATGAAGTAAACGTTTACGCCATTAATAATGATTTTATTAATTTTCAATTTTATTCAATTTTATTAAATTAATTTAAAAAATGCTTTTTCTTATTTCCATTTATTAAGAAATAATGTTTTTATTGAAAGAAAATTCATTTGTTTTGTATCAAAAATATTGGCTCGTGCACAGATGGAGGTGTGGGTGTAGCATTATTTTGTACAGAATTGTCTCCAGGGGAGAGATCCTTCCGTGACTTTAGAGCTGCGTAACTAAAAAACTAAAAACAGGCACTTCAGTTCAGAATGTATATTTTGGGAGCAAAATACCCTAAAGGCGCCATTTCCTCTACTTTGAAAATGCAGCGTTTTGAGTTTAGGTAAAAATGGCAAAGGTTTATGACGTTTTAGAACACTGGAAGTGTGGTATTCACCGTCAAATGTTATTTTGAGGGATTCGAGGGGCATTGAGAATTCTCTCAACATCCCACAAAAAGATGGAAATGATCTTGAGCTGACTGTAAGTTCCTTGAGGGTAGGTGTCCAAGGAATACCCTCATTTTTGATCGTTTCAATTCTGTACAAAATTACGTTTTGAGTTCAAGCTTGACAATTTCGAAAACCATGTAATTTTAATGTCTTTAACTTTAGTAAAGGCAACTTTTGAATGATTTCAATGTCAGTGCAAAAAATGGACAATTTCTCCAATTTTAGAAAATTAAATGGAAATGAAAGATGAGCATGTGTGGAGTGTGAGTCCAATTTTAGGTCTTTCAAATTTGGAAATTTTAAAAATTCACTGTCGAATTCTACCTTCTTTCCATGATCGGGGACGTTAGGATTAATTAGCCTAGAAATTCTTACTTCAGTTAAATTCGTTGACACTTTCTTGAGTACGTTTAAAATCATTCTGATTTGAACATCAGTTCCAGCCTTGCAAGTTAAATTCAACTGTTTCACACAACTTGGTCCAAATTTTTGAATTAGTGATCCAATTTTAATATCGGGATTTACTGTCAGAATGTCAGTGTCAAGTTTGAAAGGTAAGCCAAATGGTGGGAGTGGAGGAGCAGATTGTTGACTCAAAAAATCTAAATATTCATCAAATCTTGTGCTCCGCAAATGTTGAATGTGGTTTGATTTTCTCAATATCTTCATGCACTCTTCATTCCAAGAATGACATAGTAGTGGGATGTTGAGTAAATCCCTCTTCCCGAGCTTTTTGAAGATCTCACCCCAAACCTATTGATGGATTATTTAAATCAAAGTTCATAAAATATACTTTAATATATGTATTACATATATTAAGTTTAAATTAAGGGTCCTGAACAACCAATTCTTACATATTATGTAAGAAAAAGTCATTCACGAACCTTAATTTAAATTATACAATGTGTTTAGAATTGCCCCAATGTTGCCCTTTGCTTTACCAGACGTCCATCCTAGGCCATAGGCGTTAAATTTTCCAAAATTCATATTTCTAATGTGAATTTAAATAGGAGGAACATAATTGGAGCACGCCTTGGCTAAAAACACAGTACATAAATACCGTAAAATATCAAATGCAAACCGCTCCCGAATAGAAACCTGGTCTGGAGACAAACCCTCGGCCTTTCCACTTTTTTCTCCTAATACTGTTATGCAGGCATGCATAACAGTACCACAGTAACACACATAAATTGTGAATCGTTATTGCTATATTCATTTACCTGCGTTGGTACATTTGGACTGAAATCCTCAACTTACATAGTATTGGAGTTGTCCATTTTCTTCATCTACATACAGTTGTATATTATGTACAGTTCACTTTTTGTGACTGCGTGTTTAATTTTGATTAGTAAATTTATAAGCGTGGTAATATTTAATTTTGATTTTACAAATTATTATTATGTAGGTTTGTGGATAATGTTAAAGTTGTAAATAGAAATACCATGACGTAATTTGTATTCTGTGTACTCTTTTTGTAAAATTGATAAAATGTGTACTCGATTTCTTACACAATGATTGAATTTATGTTGCCGTCGGTGCGATGAAAAGTAGATGTTTCGTAGGTTTTCCATTTTACTCTGACAAAATTGATGGGTTCTGTTGGGTTTTGGGTAGTAAGTACTGCATTTCATATTATTATTATTTAATATATTATTATGGGCAGTCGAAAGTCGAATTATCAAGTACAGTAATTCACCATATGTCCAAATTTTGTGTTATATTTTAATGTGGTTTGCGTCAAAATGAGAGGGCGTTACTATTTAGTGTACAAATTCCGACATAAAAATAATTATTCTGGTCGTTCCTTTTTTTGTAACAAAGAGTACAAGTAGGTAATTAATAAAATAGTTGAAAACTAAAAGAAAGTCGTGCATAAAGGTCTATGAAAAAGCTAGCATTGTATCAACTGCTTACTTTGGTATTACTACGATTATAACAAATACTAAACCTGACATATTAAGTTATACGTAGTTGTAACAGTACGCCACATTGGCACAGTATTCATGGGGTTCAGCGAAGACAATAGTCCGAAGTCCGCTTCCATAACTTTTATTAGTTCAATCGAAATTATATAAAATAATATAACTTATTGCTTCCCAATATTTTTGTTACTGATTGTAACATTCATTGATGCTTTGACGCATGTTTATTTGAATCTTGATGACAAGGAAAGCGTACTCAAAATCTTTGGGCGAATAATTTATATTTATTGCTTCCCTATTATATTGTTCCTGGTTGTAACATTCATTAATGCTTAGACTTATGTTTATTTGAGTATTATTAATATATTAATTTATTGCTTCTTTATTTTTTTATCACAGGTCGGATTTATGTTTATTTGAATATCAATGCGGCATTTAGAAAGCGTATTCATAATATTCAGGCCAACAATTCATATTAATTCATATTGCTTCTTATCACTTGTCGATATTCATTGTTGCGCGGATTTATGTTTGTTTGAATACCATTGCGACATTTCGAAAGCGTATTCATAATATTTGGGCCAATAATTTATATTAATTTATTGCTTCTCTATTTTATTGTTACTGATGGTTACATTCATTAGTGCCTTGACTTCTGTTCATTTGAATACCCCTTAGATATTAAAACGCTTATTCAGTGTTCTAATATGCTTTACAGTCTATAGTATTGGTATTGCGCTATCCGCGCCTTATATGTTACACATAAGATTGCGCTGCAGGGACTACCTATGAGCTGCGCTCATAACACTACTATAGACTCTTCAATTGCTCCCAAATACCCGAAACGCGTGACGGACAGACAGACAGACAGACAGACAGACAGACATAGCATCCGCAATAAGTCGTTTACAACGTAGTATACTACTCGTCGCACGACTTAATAAACTGTGACAAGCACAGGCAGTATGCGAAAGACCTCCCACACTGACCGTCGAAAGAAATGCATGAGTAGTAATGAGAATCACTTACCGTCGAAAGAAATGAATGTAGTGGTAAATCATTACACCACGTACTCACGGTCGAAAGATATAGGTGCAAAGAGACATGACAAGTCACCGAAATATTTGTGTAGGTGTAAAGAAACACTAAACACCACGACTCAGTCGCAAATTTTGAGTAGATGTAAAGAAACACGACACACCACCACTCACAGTATAAAGATTTGGGTTGGTGTAAACAAACACGACAGACGACAAATCACTAGTTAACGTCGAAAGATTTGTGTGAAGGAACACGACACACCACCGCTTACCGTCGAAAGATTTGCGTGAAATAACACGGCGCATCACCACTCACAGTCAAAGGATTTGTAGGAGAGCTCTTCCAGTTAATGCTTTCATTAATGCACGATGACTTGCTGCTTTCAACTGAGCGCATTTAAGAGGTACTTCATTTTCATGGAAACGCCCTTCTTGATAGAAACAAAGTGCTCCAAAGAAGAAATGCGACAAAGAATACCACTATTTAATCCTAGACAGATGGAATCATAGTAAACAAAAAGTGTCATCTTTGTACCCTGCTGCCTGGGTAAACCGGAAGTGAAAACGCTGTTATGAAACAAGTCCATATGAGCCAAGGACCTCTTAATTGCGTATACCAAATATCAGGTCGACCCGATTACTATTGAATCCAGGAGAGATGGAAGCATAGTAAACAAAATGTTTCATATTGGTACTCTGCTTCCTAGTTAAACCGGAAGTGAAGCGTCTCATATGAATGTTTTCCGTGTGAGCCTAGGACACCTAGATTACGTATACCAAATATCAGGTCGACCCGATTACTATTGAATCCTGGAGAGATGGAAGCATAGTAAACAAAATGTTTCATATTGGTACTCTGCTTCCTAGTTAAACCGGAAGTGAAGAGTCTGATATGAATGTTTTCCCTGTGAGCCTAGGACACCTAGATTACGGGAAATATCTGGTCCATCCGATGACTATTGAATCCAAGAGAGAAGAAAGCATAGTAAACTAAATGTTTCATAATTGTATCCTGCTCCATGGTTAAACCGGAAGTGAAAAGTCTGTTATGAAAGATGTCCGTAGAAGCCAAGAACCTGTCGATTACGTACCCAAAATATCATGTCGATCCGACCACTATTGAAGCTAAGACAGAATGAAGCATAAATAAACAAAATGTTTCATATTTGTATCATGCTTCTTTATGAAATCGGAGGTGAAAAGTCTGTTATAAAAGATGTCTGTAGAAGCCAAGGACCTGTCGATTACAATATCAGGTCGATCCGAGTACTACTGAACACATTACAGTTGTCATAGTATTGCCAGAACTCACTATTGACAAACAACCAAAGCCCTAAAGTCAATGTGCGTGCTTCACAAAAATAAATCATGAGACAGAATTTACCCGTCGCGATCCGTTGAATGTTGATTTGAAAGCCGCTTCGTATTGATCACGTTTTAATAGGAAAGTAGCCGAACCGGATGTCAACATTTGTTGGCAAAGGGGGAAATGGGGAGCTAAGGGCCCCTACTCATG
>JAQIXO010000904.1:0-14848 GCA_034700305.1 Protaphorura armata
CTTCAAGGATACGCTACAAAAAATTTCAGAACTCTCGGACTCAACCTACGTGAGTTATAGGCATAACTAAACTGTCCAGAATAGGCGTGCGGACCCTCTGTAATCGACAGACGTTCGTATTCCAAGTTTTTAAACGAAATCCCAATTGACCTTAAAACGACCAACACTGAGGGCAACGCCTAAGTCTGCGAATGCCCTGGGTGAAAGGTCAATGTCATCTCGTTTACATCCAACACATTTGTCACGAATTCTGACAGTCACACTTCGACCGTTGCTTGGATTTGTGACCTTGGCTTCTCTTTGGCACATTGGGTCAACGTTCGGATTAGGAGTGGTCCAGTAGGAGAAGGCTATGGCCGATACCCATTAATTGTTAGAATGACGGGTTCCACATGCAGTTAGACCTGCGGCTACTACGTTGTAGTGTGTGGCATCACCAAACTCTGCAGATAAACGAAATTAACTTTTTTTAAAAATAACAAAAACTAAAATTTTAAAAAATAATAAAAACCAAGGAGTTTATACAAATCAATCAAATCTCGTAGTCAGGAGACTTCATAGTGAAGGCAAACGAGAATTCGTCCGAAATTATATTTCGGACGAAACGAACTGCCCTTCGCTCACCCGGCAACTGACCCAGAAATGAAATTGAACTGTGCGATTAATTCTTATTTCAGCCTAAATTTGAAGGACAACTATTCCAATTTTTGGCATGAAGCGACTGAAATTAATTTTATTTCAACTTGTGGACATTGAAATTAAATCGGTTTCCTTGAAATATTTTAAAAAAATGTTTTTTGTATTCCCCATCTAAATATATACATTGGGGGCAAAACCTGGTTTTACATGCCGTTTGGGTTGAAAAAAGTTGTTATTTTCCATTTTTTTTATTGATCGGTAGTTATGGAGTCTCCTAATTTAAACAGCACATTAACCGTCTAATCTTCTTGATAAAAACTAAAATTTTAAAAAAATAATTTCGACTATTTTTTACTTACTTGCTTCCACGGAAGCTGCGATGGTCAGAACGAGAGCGACAAAGATGAAATTATTCATTTTTTTATTCAGAAATGAACAACTTTTTATTTTATGAGTCTATCGGATTCTGTATATAGTTTGATTTGAATTTGTAGTTGGAACTAGTGGCTGGTTGAAATGATTTGAATTCCAGTGCATTCGTACCAGCCTTTTATACCAGCCATTATCGCCTGATTCAAAAGGCGTATTAAAATTTTCAATTCCCTAATGTTCTCCTATTTTCCTGGAATATATTCCTAGAATTTTGGACAGGAAAATATTATTTCATAATTATTACGGGTTCACGTAGAATCGGTCGAAAATATATTAAAAGGCTATGTTTGTCCAGATAAAAAAATATTTGTAGTCCAATTAAAAATAATTCTTTGAATATTTGCGTCAATTTTTATTCTAAATTACAATACAAAATCATCTGGCACGCGCCTCAAACATTTCCGCATTGTATGACCGGCGAACCATGCACACACACTGCATATCAGTTTCTGTCTGATTGCCTGATTGTGGCTAGCTAATTCATCAAATTATATATGCACTCATAACATTACACACAATAGACGCCTCTATTTTGAGAATCGAACTTCCCTAATTGTTTTGTTTTTGTGTATTGTACTTTGTAAGTGCAAACGTACATTTTATTATCTCTAAATCATTTCGAATAAAAAATATTCACATAACATTCCATTGAGAAAATTCAAAAATATTAAAAAAAGATATCTCGATTGCTTGCGCCGCTTGAACTAAGCAAAAGCAGAACGGTCCGGTGTTAATATACACTGGTTAACTTATTACATTAGGAACACTTCACAGAATGCCTTCAGTAATTTATGTACTGATGTCATAATTGTACAAGTTTGACCAACTGAACTAAATGCACTAATTGTCCTGAGTAATCAATTCTATTCTCAATTTTCATTTTTGACTTTTGGGCCAATTTTTCTTCTTCGTATTCTTTTTTCAATTTCAGTTTTTCTTCAACATCTTCAGAAAATCCTAATTGAAGAAACAACCTTAAACTTTCAAGTTTGATTTCTTCGTCTGTTAAGCCATACGGTTTAATTTCCTCAATCAATAATCCAATAATCCGTTTAACTTGCATAATTTCAACAATGTTTCGGATCAAAATATCAAGGAAAGCAGCGTAGAGTGTTATCGGTGGGTAAAATATTCGGAGAATGCTAAGTCCAATTGAAATAACACTGGCAATAATATCTGGCACAGGTTCACGCCCATCGCAGATCTCAAATTCACTAAGACACACTGTAGCGTTTACATTTTCAATATTGTCACGTGATTTTGTCATATCACTGTCAATTCGGGAGTATTTTTCGGATTTTTGACAATTTCTTTCAGAATCTCCGTAATTTTCTGAATTTTTCCATACATTTTCGTATTTTCTCCAACTTACTTGGGAATTCTCCAAATTATTATCGACTGTCTCACAATTTTCATCAATATTATCCAAATTTTCTTTTGATTTCTCACAATTTTTTTCATTTTCGTTCAACTCTTCAATACATTTAAAACTTTCAATCACATTTCCACTTTCAAAATAAATTCCGAGTACATTCACAGCGATCCCAATGCCACGCCCAATTTTTGCGATTTCGTCATCTCCAGTGCTCGCGCCCAAATCCTCAAGGGCGTAAGCATAATCAGTAACGGCCAGAATTGTCAATGTAATTCCTGCATTCTTCCAATCCTTTGCTCGAATTTGCAGAAATAAATTACGAAATAAAATTGAGTATTTTAACCCACGTCTAATTTTTTTCATAAGCTGTGCAAAATCAAATTCTGTGTCTACGAATTCTGGATCTTCCTGTTTTTCCTCAACGGTAATTTCAGTTCCATGTGTTTCCTTGTCAATTTCAGGTCCCCATCCTAATTTCTCTTCCGCGAACTCTTCCTTAATCGGCCCATGATGGTCCTTGTGTAATTGCATCAAGTACTCCCTCTCTGGTGTACATTTGAATTTAAACCTAGGGCGGTCTAATTTGAATTCTTCAATTAACTCATCCATTTGTCTCTGATTAATTAGTCCATTTTCCACGTGAACCGCAAGAGCTTGAATGAGTCCTAATTTCAACTGTTCAAATTCCAGTCTTGTTAATAAATTTCTGTACTCACGAATGGCCCAAAAGATGGCGTCTCTGTAGTTCCCAACTGAAAATCTCTCTCGAATGATTTCTTGAATTGGAAGAAGCGTTCCATTTATTAATTGAGAGAGTCTGGAATTCACTAGTCGAATGTACACAGAATATTCTAAACTAATTGCAGAGAGAATGGCTTGTGGTAAGTCACGAATTCGGTCATCCCGTGCAAAGTCATAGAGTCGAAATGGTGGGAAAAGATCTGCCTCAATGATTCGACGTCTCACAATAAATCTTCTAAGGAATTCGTAAGTTCCACCAATTCCAACGTAATTGATTGTTCCATTTGTACGGGTCCGGGTTCGATTCCTGCTGCGGTCACGCTCCATCTCCATTCCCATTTCCATATCACTGTCGCCATCTTCTGTCTCCATTTCCATCTCATTCTCAGTTTCTGTCTCATTGGCTGGAATTCTGCTTCGTTTTCTGATCACATATTTTGGTAATTTTTTACATTGGGTAGTGGAAATTAATAGGAACAAAATGGCAAATTTTGTGAAGTCCATTTTTCTGAAAAAAAAATTAATCATGAGTTCAAATTTCTGAACAATTTAAAAAAACACAGGAAATCAAATTTTAAAAATTTACCTTTGGTTTTCTGATTGAATGTAGGTATTCTTTTTTTCGGCAGAATTCTTTGGTACACGTACCGGTGAGACCGATGACCGGTTGAATACTCATTCTTAATCATAATCACTGACTGAAACACTGAGCCGTGTTTTGTGTGCTGTACACGACTACTAATTTAATCCACTCTTGTATAACACATAAACTCATTGTAACAAACCAGAGACAAACTTTGGGCAAAAAACAATGTATGGGAAACACACCTTCTCACGAAGTTATTTCCCTGATCTCACTTGAAATATTGAAATAAATGGGAAAATAATTCATAATCAAAATCAAGTGTTCAAGTGGTTTGTGTGTAGGTCGGTCATCACACACGGCACGACCGCCCGGACTTTTCTGGCCCATGCCAGGTGATGATGCCATGCCATATCAGCCGGACTTCTGCATTGTAAATTCAAGAGCAGAGGAATTGCGAAGGTCGAGGCTTGGCTAACCGTCCATCATTTTAATATGCAAAATTAAGATTAACAAGATTGTGGGTACGTACACATCAATCAGCACTCTTTTGATTAAATCTTAACACAGGGTCCCACATATGTAATGCCTCCACTTATCATAAGTATACTTGTATAGAATTATATATGTCCCACCCTGTAAACTGACAAAACTGATTCTGCTAAAAGTGTTCCATAAATTAAATGTTATGTAAAACGTGAGATGTACATTTTTGTAGACCGTAAAATTTTATGAGCTATTGACCATTCAAATTGAAATTGCATGGATGTGTGAATATCTTACAAGGTAGGCACACAAGTACAGTTTTGAGGAAAATAAATTTGACCCGGTTGAGATAAGACAAGACATTTTGATCGTGATTTTATTACATTAGAAATCATCGAAACTTTAAAATAATAAAATTGACCGACTTAAGTTAGCAGGGAAAAAGACAATGAAATTAAAATGTGTAGTATTGAATTTTACAACTGATACGAAAATCCAAGTTTATCAAAGAATTAAAAATTACAGAAAGGGAAAGATTTTCCTCAGAAATTGGATACAAAGTTTTAGTCCAGTCCTTTTATATTTAACACTTGATTGTCCATGGACTATTCACAAAGTAAACATGAATAGTTCTCCGTCCATAGCGCTCAGTCACGTCCAATAAACACTGTGGCGGGTTCCCGAAAATTGTCTAATTAAAAAAAAAACACAAATAAATAATTAAATTAAATTAAAATTTCATTCGCTCGATGTCTTATAGAAAATATGTGACTGTGATGCGTTAATTAATTTACCTTAACGACCGGAACACTTCCAGTCTCAAAACGAGGGGATGTGACCCTTCCCTCGTACCTTAAACAAAATCCAAGGAGCTCACCCTTCTCATTGTACAAAAGACACGTGGGGTCAACTTCTGTGCATTGGGTTTCCTCGTATTTGTCAACCTCGTAGAAATTGTGCCACCCTGTTCAGAAAAATTCAGAATATTTGTAATTAATGCAATAATTAATCAATCAGTTTAATAATTAAAATAATGACATATTTTTTTACCCATTCCCGGGAAACAATTATTTTTGGTCCAACCGGTCGTGGCCTCAACGTCACTTCGGATCTTTGGAGCAATCTTCAAGTATTTATCACTTGGACCATTTTGAAAGTACACTTGGGACTGTGGACCAATATTCCCATTCTTGAGTCCACCCGAGCATATCAAACCTAATTAATTTTAAATTAATTAGTAATTGGACACTTTGTTAATTAAAAAATGCTTAATTAATTAATTAATTTAATTACTTGGATGAATGAAGTAAACAGTGATGAGAAAATAATTGATGCCATTCCGTGTGTAATTTCTGTACATCGGGACTTTTTCATAATTAAATTTACTGGCAGGATCCAATACTTCATAGACAGGAGCCAATGATTGCATTCCAGCCACGTGACCTTTGGTGTCGTACAATAAAGCAACTCCAGCGTCTTTTGGGTCAATCCATTGGAATCCAGTGAATTCTCCATTGTTCTCGCATGTCTCACTCAATTTTTCCCAACCGTCCGCTACAGCGTCCAAAGTGTTTCGCGGTAAACGATTGAAATTCCCGGTCGGTGTTTTGCTAAATGTAACTAAATTTAAATGTGATATTAATTAATTAATTAAGCCAATTAATTAATTAATTACCAATTATTTAATGCATGAATAATACTTTACCTCTCAGATCATTCCAAAACTCAAAGGCTTGTATTTCTGTAATGTAATATTTAAAAATTAATAAAATATTTATACAAAAGTTTTTTTTTAATGTCGAATAATTAATTAAGAACTCTAATTAAAATTTGAACACTTACGTGAGAGAAATACGACGAAACACAAAAATTTGAGATCCATGAAAATAGCCATATTTCTGATGTTTTCTGAAATGTATTGATTGTTGAGGTATGGAATTCACAATACGCACAAAATCCAGTGAAAATATTAGTGAACCGGTCAGAATTATGTAATGATTATTGTAATGATTCTCTTAATAATTATAATGTGGTAGTAATGAGTTAATTATCTGAATACTGTGTGTGTTGTAATTCCCTCAAAATTGACGTAACACTGAGACAAGTGCGGAGTTTATATAGGAAAGCCAATCTGGTGATGTGAGTGAAAGAATTATTTCCTTACTATTGAATTGCATGTAACAAAAGTGTACGTAATTCTTCGAGATAAGCGTTGCTTCAGTTCTTGGAAAATTTTACCTCATTTACCTGGCCAGGAGTTGTGATAAGTATAGATAATTCCTCAATTCCTAAGTCACAGACTACCTGGATTGATTTAAATACATGCATGCATAAACAGCCTCAGCAAAAAAAGTCAACCACTCTGTAGCCGTTGATCTTTCTTTAGCCTGCATTCAAGGAAATTTATTTTTATCACATAGGTATGTACACTTTCATAATTCGAAGGGTCAAGGGTTTTGAACTGCATAACTAACTATAATCCCTCAAAAAAAGATACATCGTGTAAAGTGAACAAAATGAAGAATACAGCGTAAGAAAACAAAATATGAAAATATTTTTTTAATTTTTGTGTGGAAACAATTAAATCACTGTAAAATTGTGCGTTACAATTTCATGTACGGAATAATCAATAAGTACACTATAGAAAATGCTCTGAGTAAATTACACACTAATTTTTTATTAACAATCAAGATTTTATTCACGCAGATGCAATCACGCTTTAGGTCTGAAATAAATGACCGCGCGGGTACTATTCAGCATGTAATTGTCCAAGGACTGTTCTGGAAATACACATGAACTGTTCTCCTTCCAACTGCCTCAGTCAGGTCCAGTAAACACTGTGGTGGGTTCCCGTAGATTGCCTAATAATGTTTCAAACACAATTAATTATATACTAGTAAACGTGCCCGTCAAAACTCTTGGCGAATTCACGACCAATTTTATTATAAAAATCTTTGCATACCACAGTGGCTTCAACACTGGCATGCTCGTAACGAGGAGATGTAGCCATTCCCTCATATCTCAAACAGAATCCAAGGAGCTCATCCTTATCATTGTACAAAAGACACGTGGGATCAACTTCTGTGCAATTGGTCTCTTCGTATTTATCAACCTCATAGAAATTATGGTGTCCTGTTCCGACGATCACAAAAGTAATTAATTAATTAAACTTAATTAATTAACTAATTAAAATATTTAAATGTGTCTTACCCATTCCAGGGATGCAATTATTTTTAGTCCATCCGATGGCTATGGCTTCACTTCGATTTCTTGGTGCAATTTTGAGATGGTTGTCCGTTGGTCCATTTTGAAAATACACCTGACTGTGTGCGCCAATATTTCCATTCTCGAGTCCACCCGTGCAAATTAAACCTGATTAATTAATTTTAAAGTAATTAGAGAATTTGTTAATTAAAAATATGTACTTGATTGATTAAATTAATTAATTACTTGGATGGATGAAGTAAGCAGTGATGGCGAAGTATTTAGTTCCATTGATTGTATAATTTCTGTACAGGGGCACTTTGAGATAATTGTAGTCACTGGCCGGGTCTAAAACTTCAGACTGGGGAACCAAGGATTGAATTCCAGCCACTTGTCCTCTAGTGTCGTATAATAAAGCAACTCCGCTGTCCTCTGGGTCAATCCATTGGAATCCACTGAATCGTCCACCATTCTCACATGTCTCACTCAATTTTTGCCAACCGTCGGCGGCAGCGTCGATCGTGTTTCGAGGCAAACGATTAAAATTCCCAATCGGTGAAATGCCAAAAGTGACTGCATACATATGAATATATTACACGGATTAAAAATTAGTTAATTAAATAAATTGATTAATTAATTAAGTATTAATACCTTACCTCTCAGATCATTCCAAGACTCAAAGGCTTGGATTTCTGCAACATTTAAAATTATTTTTTTTTAAAAATTCGAAAAGTTAACCTTAAAATCATAATAACTTACGTGGGCTAAAAGCAAAAAGTGCCAAACTCAAAAATGTGAGACTAATGAAAAAAGCCATATTTCTGAAGTCTTCTCTGTTGAGCTTCATTGAATGATAATTTCAGGAGGGATCCCCAAGTTTTTATACTAGATTGTTGGCTCCTAACCTCTGAACCCTTCAATCAACGATAAAGAAAGAGAGCGTAAGCCCCTAAACGTAACAGTACAAAGTTTAAATATTGATATTTATTATCTGTGTGTATTGATTGTAACTAAATGCATACGCCAATAACTTCAGCATACCTGTAAACAATTACTTATAGTGATAATGTACTTGGATGACATAATTCATTATTATGACATTTTTCACAGATACTGTGTTTGTGTACCATACCGTGCGTCCCAGTTCATAGGTCGGATGACGTGATTGCAATTAATCGGTTTCGAGTGGGATCGGGTACAAACCTCACAATGTGTTCTGACTCACATTCACAATCTATAGAGATGACCACATGCATACGGTCTCACCAACTAGCCAAATAAAACAGAGCTTATCTCCTTTAGTCCATTAGCCGGTATGAATATAAATATATGTACAATCTATTGAATGAATGAAAACCTTGATTTTTGTACTAGTTTCTGAGGTTTTCTTTAATTTCATTACATTGGTCAGGTGGCAAAACATTGACGCAATAAAAATGAAAATAAATACTCAAGAATTAATTAACTCAATTGAACGTGACACCGCACACATTCCGCACAAATTAATAAATTATTTCCTTCAAGTATTTGAAAGGAATTAATCCTCACGTCAGTATATAATTTCTAATCATGGCAACCTAGTTAACTTTGCCATGTTACTACTGTGTATTTCATTTCCAAATTTAATTTATTCATTATTCCGCGCTCAATCACGTCAGACAAGAAAAATTCCTTGCATGTAATTATTGTAGCTTAAATGAAATTGCACAGAGTAAATATAGAGCTATTTAAAGAAGAGGTGAATGCAAAGAATTTATCATTACTTTCTTTCCACTGGTTTTCGCACATACTAGACTTTCACAATTTGCAATGTCGTCCAAGATTTTAATCATTGGAATTTTATCCCTCCAGATTTTCTCGATTCAAGGACAAGGTAATTAACATACGGGCTGTCTAATTTTATGTTTTAATTGACAAAATTTTGACAGTGAACTTTGAACTTTGAATTTTGATTTTTTTTTAGTGGCAAGACCTACTGCAAGTCCAATAACCCTAGCAACTCGACCCACCGTACCTCCCAAGTAATTAATCGTAATTAATATTTGTAACAGCATAAAACTGTATTAATTTTATACAATGCATTATAATTTTTAGGTTTCCATGTTGTGTCTATTGTTTGGCATCCCAGAGTACCAACTCAAGTTCAGGACTTTGTTGCGACTGTGTAAAAAATATCACTCTACCATGTGACAATTTACTGGCGGCTAGTATTTTTGGCCCAAGACCAATTGACGGGGACGAACAGTGCAATGTATTCCTGAAACAAATATACCCCAAAAGAATTAAATGCCCTGACCCACCGTAAGTTTAATTAAAAAGCAGTAAACATTTTAGCTTTTTGGTAATTAATACAATTATTAATTTTTGCAGACCTTGCTGCCAATATTGTTCGGAGTCAAACGTGACCATTTCTGAGACAGGGGTTTGTTGCAATTGTGTTAGAGAGATCACTCTTCCTTGTGATTCGCGGCCCCCACCAATAAAGGGAAACGCCCTGTGCAACGAATACCTCACCACCACCACACAAAAGTACCCCAGAAATGTCAAATGCCCTCTATTATTTTAAACAAGTAATTTTGTTTGCAAACAAAAATATACATAGTGCTTGAAAATTGTATCTCCAATTAAAAGATTTATAGTTGAAATATGAATTACTTTAGTTGTGTTGAAATAAAACATGAAATTACTAGTGAAAAAGTGGTGGAAAATTGGTGTGTTACTCGATTCAATTTTTCCAGGTGACAATGTAAGGTCGGCTTTGTGTTTTGCCAGTGGTAGCTCTTACAATTACTGAAATGGAAGACATATTTTGCCAACAGACCAGTGGCGTAGCGACGATGGTGGTGGGTGGTGGCGGCCACCAGGGCGCCGACCCGAAGGGGGCGCCAAAGAGTTCGTGTCTACACTAGATATAACAGATACTTTTTTAATAGTATACTGATAGCCAGTCAGTTTCAGTTTGTTTTTGAAAATTCTCCAGAATTCTTTCTTTCGGGTATAGGCAGGGACGAAGTTAGTGTGCGGCGGTGTGAGCTGTCTACACATGAGCGCAGGATTTTTAACATTTAAGTATCTACTAATTGAATGTTTAAATTAATTTTACTACTGAATCTCCGATTTTAACATTACGTTGACTAAATATAGTACAATATTCAAAAGTTTCTCGCCCCTTCGGGCCGATTGTTAATTTTTATTTCAGTTTAGAACGAAAATCCAAGAAATGCAGGCGAATTCTATACATTTTACAATAAAATTTCCAGCAAAATCAAACAATCTCGGCCCTAAGGGCCGATTGTGATTTTTGTACGTCGAATTAGAGCGAAATTGCGAATTATTCGGGCGGACTTCCTATTTTTGAGCCAAATCGAACAATCGAAGTCAAGAAAATGTCGGCCGGTTTTGAATTTTATACTTCAGAGTTAAAATACAAAAAATAGGACCGAATTGTCCACTTTTGTACCCAAACTGCACAGGAAAGCATAAAAAATTCTCTAAGATACTCTATTGTGCAATGCATTGCAGTTTTATGGTTCCTGCGCTAAAAGATACTGACTTAACACATGGGGCACAGCAAAATCCGCCTTACTAATTAGCCGAGATTTTGGACTGAAGTAGCTTTCGACTTATCGAACAAAATTTCAAAGACCAACGCGCCTGGTTAAGTTTAATGGTTGGTGATTTTACATTTCCAAATTAAGGGCGCAAAATTAAGATTCACCAGGGCGCAAAAATCGTAGCTACGCGCCTGCAACAGACCGATGAACGACTATGCTTTCCGTCGGTTCCCATTTAATGAGAACATTTCTTTTTTCGATAGAAATTATTTGACCATACAAATGATAAATTGACCCTTCAATTATGTATTCACAAAAACCTCTGGCCGAATCGGATTTTCAGATAAGATCATATGTTATCGCTTGTTTTAGGGAACAGCGTACAGTAGGTGTTATCTGATGGCACGGCTGCATCCGATGGGAATTTACATGACATCTGATACATTTATTTCTCATACGATTTGTCTTGAATTCCGTCACACAAAAATTATGTATTCATATTATCTGTTCGGAATACATTCCTATCTAATATACGAATGTAATCCAGAATTAAACGGGAGGATAAATTCAGGGCCGTAACTAACATGTTAGGCGGTACAAACTGTTCGACAGGCCCGTCCGGAGTCAGCACTAGATAAAACTGGTTACCTCAATAATATTTTCTTAGAAGTCTGATTATTAAGTATTTCTCATTTCGGGTGTATAATCTAGGAGTCAGATTATTGAGACAAATCTGATTGCTATCGACTCAGTTCTGCTCTTAATTTATTTTGAATTGTATAACTTCCTGCAGTGCAACTGTATCTATACCAAAACCAAAACGCAATGACATACTTTTTCTTCTCCCTCCGCATAAACGTGGACTGCCGTTCAATTCTAACCAGTCTCATTAAATTTGAAAAGAAAATTATTTAGTTCTAACTGTGCCGAGGGCCGAGTTCCACTCATCAGTAATCAATCAGTACAAATTAAAAAAAAATGACCAGAAATAAACGGCCGGCATGGGTGATATTACCAAGTTTTAGCAAAGATGAGTTAAGTGGCAACGACAAGAACAAGAAATTAGTTCTCCAGAGATTAGTAGTTTAGTTAGAAGAGCATAAAATTCCAGAATCTATATCAGTGTACAAGATTAATTCAGAAATATAAATTCAGGTTGACTAAACGCCCTGCTTAGAGCTGGACAGTCTTTACTTTTGAAAGCCAGTCGAGTCCTAGCCCTGAGAAATGTCCTACCCGCCTAAGGAAAATGTTGAATAATAATAATACCCAATGTCCTGCTTTGGGAAAATTGTTCCTCAGTGCAGTACATTTTCATTCAGAAACACAAAAAAAAAACATCTTTAATTTGCTTCATGTATTCAAAGAATCTAATTGTAAAAACGGTGTATTTTACAATTATCACACAGGCTAGTCTTACATATTGCGTTGAACTAAATACTGCAGATTCGACTGGATCACACCGGTACCTAATTTTATAGCGTTCATGATATTACACTAGCGGATTCTACTCAAAACCATGTAGTGCTTGGCGTCATGATAAATTCTTAGCATGTAATTAATACTTCATTGGAATTCCTATTCAAATATTTATAGGCAATTACGCACGCCAATGCACAGTAGTTGTATTAATTTATTTTTTGTCACGGATCCTCAATCTATATAAAACCTGAAGAAGTGAGTGAACAAATTCAAAGAATCGTCAGTTCTTCAACTCGCTTACAAAATATTGCAACAACTCAAAATGCTATCCAAAACTTTAGTCCTCTATTTTGTGGCATGTTTTTCCATCCACATTATTTCGATTGACGCTCAAAATGGTACATATAATTTTTACTTATTTATATTGAACTATTTTTAATTATATATTTTGTTATTTTTAATTTTCTTTGTTTTTTTTTGCTACAGCTTCAAGACCAATCGGAGGACTTAGATTGTAATTAAACATTTCCATGCAATTATTAATTAATTATTTGTAACTTTTCAACAATTAATTTTATTGTATTATCTCCAGTTGTTACCGGTACTGTTTGGCTTCCGCCGCTACCAACTCATCCAATGGCGTTTGTTGCAAATGTGCGAAGGAGATCACTGTCCCGTACGACCCTAGATATGAGAATCAACCAACAGGTGGAGACAAACTATGCAACGAATTTCTCAGGCAAAACCACATCTACCCTAAAAGAGTTTTTTGTCCTATTAGGTTTGATGGTTCCATAGAATAATCTACATTGAGAAAAAACTGTTCAAAATTAAAAATGAATTGTAGTAATTGTTAATTAACAAATGTTGTTTAATAAATATAGATAATACGAATCAGAATAATTAAAATGGATCTCTTCATAATTCATTATTTAACACAATGAAAAATCTAATGACACTAAAGTCATACTGACAATCCTTGACTTGAATAATCTTTACTATTAATATTTTCATTCTTTTACGTGATGGATAATTTTGAACAATTCAAAAAATATTTTCATTTTGTTATTTTTTTATACACCATAATTAGACCATAATTATTTTTGGAATTATTCCAGACCTGGCACCAGATACCATTTCACACACGAATTCAAAATTCAGTCACACCTTAAGAAATTATTAGAGTCAGGAATTTAGTTTAACATAATTAAGTGGGAGACTGCATATTTTAACTGGATCGTGGCGGTAATGTTAATGCTTAATTAATATTCATGATTAAAACACTAGTAGTGCTTGGCGTCATAAGAAATTCTTTGCGGTAATGCTTCATCAAAAATCTGAGAATCAAACTCCAGATTAAATTACAATTTACATGCCGATCCAAATACAAGCAGAAAGGCGTACGTGTATGAAGAATTCCAGAATTCAATTTACCAGAATTAAGCGTGAGACCGCATACATTAGTTGATGCATTCCATTCCAGTAAAGTAAGTGTATAAATTACACCAAATATTTCGATCGTTGACATCAAACCAGATCGTCCCAGTAATTTAGAACTCTGCGCTCTGCGCAACTAAATTAATATATGCAATTTTTTATTCATGAAGATTCACAATATAAGCAAGAGGAAAGGCATCTGTCGAAAAATTCTTCGTACGTAAATAGTCAAGCGAATTGCGCACATTGGACTACTCTGGGTGGATTTATTTATTAATTGACACGAACATGAACAGTGGATGTGGAAGTGAATGCCTATTTAATGAACAAACCAGTACAATCAACTCATCAGTATTATTTTTGAACTGAGAACTGAACACGTACATCTTTCTAAACTCAAAATGTCGTTGTCCAGGAATTTAATCATAGGAATCGCTTCAATTTTAGCCGTCCAAATAATCACAATTGAGTCGCAAGGTGGGCAATCAATTCATTTGAGTTATTTTTGCAACCAACACAATTTTTGAATTTAACAAAATTTTGAAATTTGAAATGTTACAGATGTGGATATTTGGATACCACCGCCTCAAAAGTAATACTATTTATTGTCATGGCTAATTTAATTCATTATAAAATACATTTAGATAATACTTAATTTAATTTAATTATTTTTTAGCTGCTGTCGATATTGTTTGGAATCTGCACTCGTCCATTCGTCTTCAGGAGTTTGTTGCGAATGCGTCAATGAAATCACTATTCCATGTGACCCGAGGTACGATACTAGACCAATAGATGGAGATGAACGGTGTAACCAAATCCTGGCGGACAAATTCCCAGAAAAAGTGGATTGTCCGGCAAAGTAAGTAAGAAGCCAATTTTTACTTTGTTTTTAATTAATATCGAGCACCTTTATTGAGCCAATCCCCCATCACCCATGGACCATCACCCATGGTCCATGGCCCGTCCTCGTATCTT
>JAQIXO010000905.1:0-14846 GCA_034700305.1 Protaphorura armata
AGTTTCACATATCCGCGAAGTAACTTTTCTCTCATATTTGGTTCAAGGTACTTCTTGTTGAAGTGCATTTGGCCTGTTTGAAAAAAATGCCTTAAATTTAATAAGTTCTACAAGGAACTAAACAATAAATTGAACATGACAATATTTTATATTGAAAAATGTGATGTCATGTGATAACAAATATTACCAAATCTTGTGTTCAATGAGAACAGGTTGTTCAAAAGTTCTGCTATCCCACTCATGTGTGCAACTGCTGTAACATGATGAAGCATGATAGCACCACGAAACGGAATCAGCATTCCATGAATTACACAATCGTCAAACCGCTTTGTTTTTCTATACTGATCGTATGTTAATGGAATCCGAATGATTACGAAAATAAAGTAACACAGTGGCAAACTGGCACGAATTAGAAGAAATGGACGTTTCCATTTGGATTTTGTCCTCCGCAATGGATGGACAGTATTTTCTTCGAAGTCAAGGTCGACCAACCCATATCGGCAAAGCGTCCGTAAAAAGTATTTGACTGTCCACAACTCGACTTCAGTTAGCATGTTGACTTTTTCCCTGAGAGCTTACTTATGAAAGTAGAGCTCCCATAATCCTACTGGTTATATACCCCGTCCATGACTGCGTAAGACAGGGACGGGGTATATAATCAGTTCTTCGAAGACAAGTTCTCTGAGATCTATTCAACGAGACACTTATTATGATTACGAAATATAGGCAGAGCCGATTTATTTTCCAGTTAAGTTGAGCAATACTATTTAAACTGTTTAACCTAGAGCAGAGGCGACCATTACTTTTTGAATTATCATTCCATCATATAAATACGCTTGACTATAACTTGAAAGACGAAATCATGTTTCCTAACTAACACTTTACAACGATATCCCATGGTAATTAAAAAAATCCGTCGGCTCAGTAAGTATGGTGTAATGATGACTTAAATTACTGGTGTGTAGGATTCAGAATTCAAGAGCGGGGATTTCAAAGCTACACAACACTCCGGTTACCCAACGAACTGAACACTCAAAAAGTTTACCATGTTAGTAAGGGAAGAATTATTCATGACTTCGCAACAACATTTGAGAAAATCATAACTCAGAGTACTAAGCACATCATTACGATTGTCTATCTTTAATTAAAAAATCAATTTAACAAGTATACAATTACCCAGTTGCTTCACATAGGGAAATCGCATCATTTTATTCGTAATCATTTGGATGACCCAGTTCCCCAAAAAGTTTGGTCCTCTTAGTAGGGGCTGTAATCATCAACTCATACGAAACTCTACTTAACGATTTATTACTTAATATTTCGCAGGACCAGAATAAGTCCATTGCGAAATCAGAACGGGATATGCCAAATTTAAAATTATATGACGTGAAAGACTCTTATTAGAACTTGTGAAAATTTTTAGTTGATTAAGTTGAGTTAAGGGGAAAATTATTAACTCATAGTCACAGATGAAGCATTTATTTTTTAATTGTCAATATTCTGAAATCACGCTATGCTAACCAAACCTAACTCAAAATGTGGAATGAGTGCCAACTTCGATTACATAACGTCTAGTGATAATTATTGGTCATCCGCTGTTCAACTCTTAAGAATTGCCCTTATATTTGAGGTACATATTTCATACATTTTCAGAATACATACGACTCATTTGGCTAGGAGCTAAGTGCATATATTGCAAACCCCTATTACAAAAGCAGTAATATCCTAATTATAGTCTAACTACATGTACACCCCATTCCAAAAGCAGTTCAATATGTCTCGTTTTACATGATTGCCGAGAAGAAAAATATTCAGCATTGAGAGTACTTATAATAAGTGGGACACTCATTGGAATTAAGAAATTCATGCAAAGCCGAAATATATATTTAAGTTGAACAGAGATGTTTTGCTGGATTATGAAATCTGTATTCACATTACCAAACTAAGTTTAATTGTAGCCGTGCCGTCGTTCTTAGCGAAAAATATTATTCATCCTTTTTGGTACGCATTGCTGCATTGTTATTGGAAAGACTGTATACCTTCACTTATTGCTCTGACCTTTAGTATGACGCTTATCACATGTTCATGAAACATGAACACCCTTGGCATGTTCTCCACGTTAGTTTTGTTTTCAATTCTACTACTGTCCCGTCTAGACCGTTTTATATTCCATCAACACAGATCAGGAAGGGGTCAAAGAGAACCATAGATGGGCTTCAAAATTATTTTGAAAAGTGTATCCCTGGAATAAAATTAAAACAATTGTTCGGAATCCTAAGGTAGCTAGCTATTCACCTAGTTACTACAATGTACTATCGATATGCGTATTATACTGCATACATTTATAATGCATAATGCAACATAAATGATCCCACAGGACGCAATTTTAATACAAATAATTCTAATATTCATTAACTACAATTTGTGTCTAATTTAGTATGATGAGATATTTAACCAACGCAGAAGTACATAATTTCCCCCATAATTGAGTAGCAACCAAGACCGCCGAGTGTTATTTTACTAAACACAAATGCAGGCTTAGGCTTTATTTAATACTTGGTGACTACAATAAGAGTCCTGTTCTATCCGATGACTCTATTTGAAAGTGAGTAACAAGTTGGACGTGCCACTGACAAGCAATTGAATCAATGTTGCTTTGGCATCTTTCTCCATCCAGTACAGACTTCCAATCTTACATCGAATGACCCCACAGCTTCTGTTATTTTGAAGAAACAATTTTCGTTCTGTCCTGGTCACGGACTCAGTCGGTGTAGCGTTCAAATAAGCTCTTAATTGTTCTGATTGATATTTGGATGAATAGTTGTATATTTCCGACATTGCATAGGTTGCTGGGATAAGTATAACGTAAGAACCAGTGGCGGCGGAGATTGCAAACAAATACAGGAGCAAGTTCAAACTGCGCCCAAGTTTAACCACTGTATAAAATGTGAGGGTCGACATCAATCCCACTATGAGTTTTAACGCGGGCAGATAATGTCTTCCAAATGTTGAGCCCTGAAGAGTGTTGAGAATGTAGAGTTGATGGTAGAGATTCAATGATCTCTTTCCAATTCCAAACCTATCAGCTTCAACATTGTTCGTCCCTCTCTCCTTACACTTTCTGTATTGATTGGAGCTGAAAACCAAGTAAGTATTAATCTATTTTCATTCAAAACTCCTTCAGTTTATTTTAATTTCTCAGCAATTAATGTTGTACCATAAATATTTCAACCAGTATTTTGTGCTGAAAATATGCACAAATTCAATGAGAAGAAACAAGTTGAGGAGAGTGACTGCATCATAAACAGTCCAGAGCTCCAAGATCAAGAAGAACAAGAATGTAATATAGTTTTCATGGAATGCAATCGGGAGAACTGAGAAGAGGTATGCTGGAGAATCCGGTTTTGCCAAGAATAGACATCCACAAAAGAAAGCCGCTGTCATGAGTACATTTACACATCCGCGAAGCAACTTCTCTCTCATATTTGGTTCAAGGTACTTTGTGTTGAAGTGCAGTTGTCCTGTTCGGATAATAATACATTTACGTTATAATAACATGTACGTAGTGGACATGAAAACCTTTTTATAATCGTAAATTAATTTCTGATATGAATTTTTACCAAATTTTGTATTCAATGAGATCAAGTTGTTCAGAAGTTGTGCTATCCCACCGATATTTTCAACAGCCGTAGCCTGATGTAGTATATTACCTCCTCGTAGTAGAATCAGAATCCCATGGATCACACAATCGTCGAATTCTTTTGTTCTCTGATAGTGATTCAATGTTATTGGAATCCGACTGATTGCGAAAATCAAGTAACACAGTGAAAAAGTAGTTCGAGCCAAAAGAATTTGACGTTTCCATTTTGATTTCGTTCTCTGCAATGGATGATCAGTATTTTCTTCAAAGTCAAGGTCGACCGACCCATATCGACAAAGCGTACGTAGAATGTATTTTACTGTGCACAACTCGACCTCAGTTAGCATATTGACTTTTTCACTGAGAACTTTCTTATGAAAGTAGAGCTCGCATAATCCAACTAGTTATATACTCCGTCCATGACTGTTTAAATGGCGGCTCTTATTCCTTCATTGTGGAGAGAAAAATTTAAATATGAGGAATACTTCTTAATACTATATAGTTGACAAGAGAGATACTCATTAGGATTACAAAATATTTGCAGAGGCTATATGTTTTCCAGTTAAGTTGAGCAATACATTTAAAACTGTTAAGCCTAGAGCAGAGGCGACCATTACTTTTCGAATTATTATTTCATCATATAGATACGCTTGATTATAATTATAACTTGAAAGCCAAAATCGTGTTTTCACTTTGCAACGATATCCCAGGATAACTTGAAACATCCGTCGGCTCAGTAAGTATGGTGTAATCATGACTCAAATTACTGGTGTGTAGGACTCAATATTCCAAATTCTCATTACTTACAGGGCAACCTATTTGGGTGTAAGGAGCGGGGATTTCAAAGTTACGCAACGTTTCGATAACCCAACGATCTGAACACTCAAAATGTTTACCATGTTAGTAAGAGAAGTATTCATGACTTCGCAACAACATTTGAGAAAATCATAACTCAGAGTACTAAGCACATCATTACGATTGTCTATCTTTAATTAAAAAATCAATTTAACAAGTATACAATTACCCAGTTGCTTCACATAGGGAAATCGCATCATTTTATTCGTAATCATTTGGATGACCCAGTTCCCCAAAAAGTTTGGTCCGCTTACTACGGGCTCTTATCATCAACTCATATTAAATTCACAGTTAACGATTTATTACTTAATATTTCGAAGGACCAGAATAAGTCCATTGCGAAATCAGAACGGGATCTGCCAAATTTAAAATTATATATTGACGTGAAAGACTCTTATTAGAACTTCGAGATAATTGCAGAGCCAATGAAAAATTTCAGTTGATTAAGTTCAGGAAAATTATTAACTCATAGTCACAGGTGGAATTGAAGCATTTATTTTTTAATTGTCAAAATTCAGAAATCACGCTATACTAAGCAAACCTAACTCAAAATATGGAATGGACAGGGAAACCAACTTTGATTACATAGCGATTAGCGATAAGTATTGGTTATCCGCTTTTTTCAAATCTTAATACCGGGTCCTATATTTGTAGTATTTCAAAGACTTTCAAAATACATACGTCTCAGTTGGCTCAAAGTTGTGCCATTGAGCTACGCCTCAAAATTTAAAAAAACGTGTTTGCAAAACCAGGGCATTTTCAAGTCAAGTTGAGTAAATCCATTAATATATTGCAATCCAGATTACACAAGCGTTAATACCCTAAGCATAATCCAACTACATACATGTGCACCACTTTCCAAAAGTAGTTAAATATGTATCTTCTTCCTTGATTGCAGAAAAGAAAAATATTCAGCATTGAGAGTACTTTTAACACGTCGGACACTCATTGGAATTAGGTAATACACGGAAAGCTGAAATATATACTTAAGTTGGACAGAGCTGTATTGCCATATTATGAAATCTGTAATCACATTACCAAAACTAACTTTAAATAGAGCTGTGCCTTCGTGCTGTAGCGAAAAATATAGGTCATCCGTTTTGGTAGACCTTTCATTGTTGTTAGAACTATTGTTTGCTTTCAGTTAATACAAATACCTTCAAAAAGGAATTTATCAAATATTCATGAATCATGGCTATCCCTCGCTTTTTCGCCACGTTAGTTTTCATTTAAATTCCACCAATGTTGTTATAATAGATGGAAGGTCACCTGTTTGACACTTGGCCTATTATGTTATAAAGACCGGAACGGGTTAGACTGCCAAACATCTTCCTTGGAGAGAGATTACTTTGTTATTATTACGCTTCTTGGTAAAAAATGAGACCCACAATGAGTGGGTAGCAAATGCTGGGTTGAATTGAATGCATAAGATATTTGTTAGTGAAATGTTATGATTTTATTCATAAAGTTATTAAAGTCGAACTGGACGCCTATTTATACCATAGAAATATTTTTATAGAAAGAATAGACAGAATTTCAGAGGGTGAGGTGATGATCAAAATGTTGAAGTTTTGAAGTTGGAGTTGTGTGGACGTCCTTCATGGTCTCAGAATGTAGGGAATGGCAATAACAAGGACGAGGGCGGGAATCCCGTTGAGGACCATCCGTGATTACAACCGGAAGTGGAAGGAGTATCCAAGTCCTTTCCTTTCCTGAAACCAGCTGTTTTAAGGTCGACATTGCACAAGTCAGTGTTACACAGACACTCTGTCGCTTTCGTATATCGTTCTGGACTCCTAGGAAGAGGCGCACTGGATATTTTTATTTTCAGTTTCCTGAGAGAAGAGTGAATTCATTTCTAAAGCATATGTTGGTGGCGCAATCTCTAGTGTTGACTCCGTTTGTAAAATTGCACTCACCACCCTCATGACAGTGACACTTAATGAAAATTTGTATTAGATTTAAAATCATTTCAAATCGTACTCCTAAGAGGTCGTAAGCGTCATAACTAACTTCAACTTAACATCAACGCCATCTTTTGGAAGAAAGCAAACTGCGGCCAAGGTAATCAGCAAAAGTTAAAAATGCCGGCCATTCTTGTCGATGTAGGATTATATAAATGTCCATTTTCATGAGTGATCAGGAATTCAGATGATATGCAGAATATTTACAAAGATCCAAAAAAGTAATGTTCAGGCCAAGCGTGAGATAACTGACGAACATCCGTCATGCATAGCAATTACAGTTCAACTGATTAAATTCCTCATCGATCTGAGGTTGTTTGTTTCTGCGCAAGTATTTAGGACTTGTTGCTAAGGGGTACCAAGTGTGGAGGTTAGAAGTGAGGAAGAACAAGGCAGGTCATCTGTGCCCTAGTGATGAACTCGACTATTTGTAAACAGGCAGAGTCACTGCAGGTTTTTTGTTTTTTCATTTATGTGCGATGACCAGCGTTCAAACATATCAATTATGCATATTGATCGTCTGATTAGTCCTGCACGGGGAAAAAATGAGATAGGAAAAATGCATCACCTTGACAATGAAATCACATGGGCTATAATTTTACGTGCGAGGTGATCGTGTATCAAGTTTTTATACTGCGCAAGCGCGCAAACAACCCGCACATAATATATGAATAGCATATTTTTGGTGTTCGACCGATCTCCAAATACAAATGTTCTTTTGAGTCGAATGAGTGCCATCATTCAAAATGAATGTCGGGAAAGGGGTGAGTCATTTGGTTAAGTTCAAACGCAAAGTAAGAGGACGCTAAAAAGTACTCCGTATTATCCACAATATCTAAACAATGTTGGGTTTCCGAAAATACGAGATATAAATTCGTATTTTAAATACTGTATTCCGTCGAATCATACCAATCGAACCCACCCACAGGAAAATGAGATGAGAATCTCTGGACATGGGGTCACACACTTTACTTCTGCATCTATCATTGATAATTGTCTTGGCTCAAAACTCATGAGAGTGTAGTGTCAAAATTTTTCTTTCTGTTTGCAATTAACACGAGCGAACTTTTAAAGGTTATTGAGAAAAATAGTGACAATTGACGGTCTCTTAATTTCTAAACGAAAGGTTTTCGTGTGTACTTTTAGTCATGTCATTCATGACGACTCTCTTTGAAAGTAAGTAATAAGTTCGAAGTCCCACTGACCAGTAATTGGACCAACGTTCATCTTTCTCCATCCAGTAAAGAGTTCCAATCATTCATCGAATGATCGCCGTGCTCCTGTTGTTGATACCGAACAATTCTCGCTCTTTTTTGGTCATGGGTTGAGTAGGCTCAAAATTCAAATAAGCTCTTAACTGTTCTGACTGGTACTTGGAGGAAAATTGATTCATTTCCGACATTGCATAAGTTGCAGGAATAAGTATGACATAACAACCAACGGTGCCCACTGCCCACTCAAAATAAGTATAGGAGGAGGTTAAGACTGTGCCCAAATTTAACCAGTGTATAAAATGTAAGGGTCGACATCAGGCTAGCTTTAAGTTTCAAAATGGGCAGATAATGTCTACCAAATGTTAAGCCGTGAAGAGTGTTGAGAATGTAGAGTTGGTGGTAGAGATTCAAAGTTCTCTGTCCAAAGAACTCTTCTCCATCGTGTCTCCCCTCCGGCATGCTGCATGATTTCTCTTGGTCGGAGCTGAAAACCAAACAAGCGACAATTTCGAATCATTGTATCTGTCAGATTTAATATAACTGGTATCATTGAATACTTATCACACATTAGTTTTCCAGCCTGACCATCAGCGGATGAAGACATTCCGACTGGATGGAGAGACATCGTGATTTTTCATGTGGTCAAAAAAAACCGCGCGCAATCCAAAATGTAAAGCATGGACGGGAAATTAATTTCAACTTTTAACTCCTACTGACTGCTGTACATGGCTTTGAGTTCTGTGTTACAGAAATGTCATAAAATTGATGTGCGGAGAGTGGGAGGGGACCATTTTAGGGCACACGGGTTTGTCACTCCCGCAGTCTTTTCAACACTCAAAATACTTTTACTCAAAAATAAAATTATTATGGCGTCACCGGGAGAGAGAGAGAGAATTATACGTGGTGAAACATTGATTCGAAAAGCTTTCGCAGTAAACCTAAACTTCAAACCTATACTCATGCTCAAAACATACCCATAATTAACATCAAATTAAGGCGTCTAAAATTGGTCATCAGTTCCTTTGCGTTTAAATATTGGCTGGGTCCACAATTATGTTACATAATTAATATCCATTAATAACCAAAGACCTCGCAGGGGTGAGCCTTACAATCATACACGGTGTACGTTAGTGGGTAAGCACTCTAGCGTTCGCATTTCTTAACCGAATCACTTCGGTGTGCGTGATCCGTACGCTAAAGCTCCGAATGAATTCGTTGACGAGCAAGATTGGTCGAAGGGGAGGGCAATTGACTACATAAACCTGGCTATTATAAACCACTATCTTAAACAAATTTTCTCACTGTGCTTCGTATTCGTTTGATTGATTAGGGGGTGTTTCTCCAACTTTCCTTAGGAAGCCATTGTAACCTGTATTCATTAGAAATTATATGACGGAATCCCGACAATAGCAAGGCGTTTCGTCAAACAGGCAAAAAGAAAAAAAAAATATTTTTAGCCGAATAAGAAATTTTCTTTGCCAATGTTCCGACGGTGAGTGGTGCCCTTCGTGTTTATTTACACCTACGCCTATCATGTGAGTGGTGATGTTTCTTTTCAAATACGCAAATCATTCCTGGGTGAGTGGTCGTGTTACGTACATTTCCATCTGTGCAGACATTTCGACGTTTTCTCATTCCCATGCCCCTTTTCATTTAATTGGTAACCTGTCGTATTAGTTTTCAACGACGCAAATCTTTCGACGATGTGCGACTGACATGTCTTACCTCTACATTCATGTCTTTCGACGGTGAGTGGTTGTAGGGATTTACAACTACACTCATTTCTTTCAAGCGAGTGATTATCTTGCTTTACTAATCATTCCTTTCGTCGGTCGTTGGGGGGAGGTCTTTCGCAAATTGCACAGTTTATTCATTTGTTCCTAATTAAATAATTAAATGTGATTGTGAAATCCTCTGTTCCTCTGCCATTATTTAAATGAAGTATACTTAAGAACCTGTGGATGAGGTGTTTAAAACAGTCCACGACGGAGCAGCACCTTTAAATAGTCATTATTAAGAACGCCAACATGTTAACGGAAGTCGAGTTGTACATTGCCAAAAAATGTTTGAGACTACTCTGTCAATATGGCTTGGTAAACCTTGATTTCATGGAAAATTCTGATCGTCCATTGCATAGAACAAAATCCAAATGGAAACGTCCATTTCTTTTAACTCGATTTATTTTTTCAATATGTTACTTGGCGTTCGTAATTGTTCGGATTCCGGTAACGCTGAGGAGATTCAAAGAAACGAAACGGTTTGACGAATGTGTAATTCATGGACTTCTCATTCTCCTTCGTGGAGCTGCAGTTGTCAATCATACGACGTCTTTCGCGAGTATCGATGTGGCGGCAGAACTTCTGAATAACATGATCTCTTTGAATACACGATTTGGTAACATATTTCTAATATCCATTCGCATTACACTGTGCATTGGCGAACAAAATATTCTTTCCATCTTTTAGTATCAATAAGTATTTTTCATGAAATTCTCATAATTCATGAAATGCTCGTATTTACTATAAGAAAAAATATGTGTTAACAGCATACCGCATTATAACTCGGGCATAAGCGTGACACGATATGGTGCACTGCGCAGTCGAGCCCTGGACGTTCGCCAGAATTTTGTGGCGCCTCAACAGTCTCAATTAAAAAAATTGGTATGACATTCTTCGTTTACGGTTAACTATAGCTTAATGTATAATAAATTCTATTCAATGTTGCGCCGCTCAATTTATGCATCAAAATGTTTTTTTTAATAAAAACAAAATAATAATAAATCCGAATGTTAAGCATACTTGAAGTCCATTTTTAAACAGGATTGTTGTGCGTCAACAAGAAGTATCTTGATCCAAACCTGAGGGAGAAGTTACTCCGCGCATCGGTGTACCTTTTCATATTCACGACGTTCTTTAGCGCGGGTCTATTCTTGGCGAAACCGGATTCTCCAGCATACCTATTCTCAATCCTTGCTCCCAATTCCCAAGGCAACTACTTGCCATTCATTTCTCTCTTGGTTTTGGAGTTCTGGGCAACGACTGATTTAATCAGTCTCTTCATCATGTTTTTCCTCATTCAGTTCGTGTATATATTCAGTGCAAAATATTGGCTGACGTATTTATGGTATTTTTTTTTTTTACTAATTTGCCACAATTAATAGATGACGCTACATAATTGACATACTTCATTTTCAGTTCCAATTCCAACCAGCAAAGAGGGTCTGCTGAAATGGAATCGTGTGACGTTGAGTCTGACTTCCCTGGGAATTCATTACTAAATCTCTACCACCAACTCTACGTTCTCAACACTCTTCAAGTCTCAGCATTTGGAACAATCTTTCTGCCAGTATATAAAATTATGCTTGGAATGGCGTCCACTCTCACGTTCTATGCGGTCACATTCTTAACTTGTTCCTTTATATATGCATGTTTACCAGTTAGTTATATCCTTCTGATTCCTGCAACCTATGTAATGTCGGAAATGTATAATTTGTCATCAAAATACCAGTCGGAACAGTTGAGACGTTATTTGAATATTGCACCTACACAATCCATGGCCAGAAAAGAGCAAAAATTGTTCCTTCAAAACAACAGAAGCGCTGCGATCATTCGATGTAAGGTTGGGAGTCTGTACTGGATGGAAAAAGAAGCTAAAGCAACTTTGATTGTATTGTTGGTCAGTGCGACATCAAATATGTTACTCACTTTTAAATAAAATCAATAGCACAAATTAAATTGTAATTAGTTAAATAGGATTAGTTTATTTAAGGAATTAAAGCAGTGATATTTTATTTTATGCGTAAATTCTACACATGTACATGCTATTGTCTATGGCCTACAAAATAAATTGTTCCCGGAGAAATATGCGATTTCTAATATTATTGTTGCTTTCCTTTATTTAATATTCATTAAGTAAGATATTATTACGATTATTGCAATGTGATGAGATAGAGACCATCTTGCTGAGGCTAGGCACAGCCTGATTTATTGATCGGATTCTTATTGTTTTGCCTTAAATTAACTTAATGCTGGCCTTAACATTTACATTTACATTGAACTAATTAATACAGTTAAAGAATGTAATTGAATTAAAATATGCAAGGCAAAATCATAGAATGTATGTTTATCTTATTTTATGATACTAACCAACATTCCATTCCTAACATTAACTACAAATTACTATTTGAAAGTGAGTAACAAGTTGGAGGTTCCACTGACAAGCAATTGAATCAAACTTGCTTTCGCATCTTTCTCCATCCAGTACAGACTTCCCACCTTACAACGAATGACCCCACAGCTTCTGTTATTTTGAAGAAAAATTTTTTGATCTGTCTTGGTCATGGACCGAATACGCACAATGTAGCCTCTTAACTGTTCTGACTGGTACTTGGATGAGTGATGATATATTTCTGATATTATATATGTCGCAGGAATAAGTATAACATAACAAACGGCGGTGGTGGAGACTCCAAATAAGTATATGAGCAAGTTAAAGTTATGGCCAAATTTAACCACTATATAAAAAGAGAGCGTTGACATGAGTCCAAGAACAAGTTTGCAAATAGGCAGAAAATGTTTTCCAAACGTTAACCCCTGAAGAGTGTTGATAATGTAGAGTTGGTGGTAGAGATTCAGGGACCTCTGTCCAAAGAACTCTTCCTCAATGTGAGACTGCTCTTCCTCATTACACGCTCTATGTTGGTTGGAACTGATAACCAAAGAAAAGTTAAAATTTTGATTCATTCATTGTTGAATTTTTCAGCCATATTAATTACCATAAAAACTTCAACCAATATTTTGTGCTGAAGATGTACACGAACTCAATGAGGAAATACATGGTGAAGAGATTGATTATATCAAAAATAATCCAGATCTCCACAACCAAGGAAAAAACCAGATTCTTATAGCTCTCGCGAGATGAATATTCGAGCAAGGAATAGAGATAACCTGGAGAATCCGGTTTCACCAAGAATAGGCATGCAATAAAGACAGACGCACCGATGAACATTTGTACGCATATGCGCAGTAACTTCTCCCTCATATTTGGTTCAAGGTACTTTTTGTTGAAGTGCAGTTCACCTGATTGAAAAAAAAGGCGGATTATGTGCTTCAGCGTGCGTCTTAATAAGGGGTAAAAATTAGCTGTGCACATGAGTTTTAAATATTGAGACTGATAATAACTTCTTACCAAATTTCATGTTCATTAAAATCAGGTTGTTGAGAAGTTCTGCAATTCCGTTCATGTGCGCAACTGCTGTTGCATGCTGAAGCATTATACTTCCACGCAATAGAACCAGAACTCCATGGATCAAGCAATCATCAAACCGTTTTGTCTTTTGATACAGATCCAATGTTATTGGAATCCCAGTTATTGCGAAAATTAAGTAACACAGTGAAAAAGTGGTACGAATTAAAAGAAATGGGCGTTTCCATTTGGATTTAGTACTCCGCAAAGGATGATCGGCATTTTCTTCAAAATCAAGGTCCACCAATCCGAAATTACAAAGTGTTCGTACATAGTTTTTGACTATAGTCAACTCGAGTTTGGTTAACATGTTTACAATTTCAGTGCGAAATATATTCTGAAATGAAAGCTTCCTTATTCTACATCCTCATGTACTACCTATTGCCTGTTACATAACTGTTTAAATACAGATTGGTATTACAAATTATTTGTAGGACTTCAATAATTGCAGAGTAACAGAGTGTCATTCCGAAAAATGAAATTAGTGGTTTTTGTCGAGAGAAAGAATAATTAACATTCATTAGTATTACGAAATATTTGTAGAGCCCAAAAATTATAACCTGATGACAATTAAGTGCTATACGGGTGGTTATACGTGTAGATACTTGATACTAATTAAATGTGACTGGATTGAAATAATTGCTGGTTTCAAGCTCGGATTTTCGGATCAATACTTTGACAAAGATAGTTAACAAACACCTTTGATACCGTCCCTACCCGTTAAAATTGACGAATTCGCCGATATTGCTCAACTAAACATTATAAATGATGTTAACATATTATTTTCTCATTTTCCAACTTCTCCAAGCGCAATAATTGTAGTACCAATGATTTCGCAATAGACCTTGAGTTATGTACGTAATTTTTACTTAAAAGGGAATGTTAACTCCTGATAATCAATTTCTTACCATAGAATCGGTTCTGTGGTTCGTAATTGTTTATTTGAAGCCTTACGGGAAGCAAAGGCAAATTATCTGTGGCGAAGGCCTGCATTCTTGCAAATTTAAAAACCGGTACGCCTAATAAATCTTGTTTTGTCACCAGACAATTCGTCCTTACTGCTAGCGCTCATATATTAATAGCTCTAAAATGCTCGGCGTTATGTCTCCGACACAAGGGAAGGAATCATTAAAATGTATGAACTGTTCACAAAAGAAAATATTTATTTGTGTCAACAGCCGCATTCTATCTAATGTAGTCTTTCGCACGAGACCGAGTCCGGACTCGGACTCATGGCTCGAGTCCCGAGTCCGATCCGAGTTCTGATTTTCGGGTCTCTGTAAACGAAAGTCCGAGTCCTTTTACGAGTCCCGGACTCGTGTTGAAAGGCTCGAGTCAAAATTCCAAGAGACCCGAGTCCTTGACATGCGCATTTGGCGTGTACAAAGTCCGAGAAACACACTTCGAACGAAAAATTAATGACGTATTACTCAAGGCTTATTTTGTCTCGTTCGCGGCAATTTGAAATTCTGAAAACTCTTAACCCAGAGAGCATGAATTTCGTGTCCCGACTCGGACTCGTGACTCGAGTCCCGACTCGGACTCGTGACTCGAGTCCCGAGTCCGGATCCGAGTTCGGAATTTCAGAACTTTGTAAATCGAGTCCGAGTCCGGCCAAAATTGGACTCGGGTCTTCCGAGTTCGAGTCTAATGTAGACGCGCTCTCGTTGACGCCGGGTTTGCTCCGCGCAAACTTCCGTTATCATGTTGATGATTGCACTTAGAATTCCCTGCTGAAATGTCAGCTCTAATAAAAAAAATTAATGTCCGTCCATAATTATTTAATTATGCCTCCCATAGTTGTCAGTTGGAACTTGAATCGATCGGTCGCATATTTTTTACCTGTCCAGGTTTTTTTGAGTGCGACTGAGAAGTACGAGTTCTGTATCGGGCAACTCACAGAGAATTGTCCAGACAGTATTAATCTTT